>WOXC01003248.1:0-185664 GCA_011680675.1 Gymnobelideus leadbeateri | reverse complement strand
ACACCATCAGCCGCAGCCATGGCAACTCCAGAATTATCAACATAGACATGCCTAAGATAAAGAAAGAGGTTAGTGTCCTATGGACTTTCGGACCTGTATTTGGGGGAATACGTTGGCTCCATCCCCCAGGGGCTAGAAGCCTCTGAGGAGATACACCATTTTGTAGTTTTCAGAGGCAGCTCCAGCTCCTGGACTGCAATTAATTGTAGGGAGATCTAGCAATCAGTGTTGGGGGTGGGGGGTGGGGGGTGGTAATCGCTCTTTCTTTAACCTCCCTGGATCTGGATTGTGATCTAGGGTGGAAGTCGTGGGTGGGTTTACAGCTTTCCAGAAACGGAAGTTGCCCCCCATACGTTCGGGACGAAAATTCCTCTATCTGGCCTTAAAGCCATAGTGTGGCAACAAGCCCAAAAGTCAGGTAATCAAGTGGCAACATGCCAAGACAAAGGAAACAGAAAAATGCAACCCTAGACTCCTATTTTTGGGGGCATAGAGTGGGAAAAGGACTGTGAGGTCAGAAGTCCTGCTCCAAAAGCCCCAGGGAAAACATGAGCAGGTTGCAGGCCATAGAGGACCTTAAGAAGGACTTTAAAAATCAAATAAAAGAAGTGGAGGAAAAATTGGAAAGAGAAATGAGAAGGATGCAGGAAAAGTATGAAATGAGGGTCAACAACCTGACTGAGGAAAACAACACCTTAAAAAATAGACTGACTCAAATGGCAAAGGAGGCCCAAAAGGGCAATGAGGAGAAGAATGCCTTAAAAAGTCGAATTTGCCAGATGGAAAATGAATCTCAAAAGTTCACTGAGGAGACTCATTCCTTCAGAGTTAGACTGGAGCAAATGGAAGCTAATGACATTATGAGAAATCAAGATGCTGTTAAGCAGATCCAAACAAATGAAAGATTAGAAGGCAATGTGAAATATCTCATGGGAAAAACCACTGACCTGGAAAATAGATCCAGGAGAGACAATTTAAAAATTATTGGACTACCTGAAAGCCATGGTCAAAGAAAGAACCTAGAAATCACCCTTCAAGAAATTCTCAAGGAAAATTGCCCTGATGTTTTAGATCCAGAGGGCAAAATAGAGGTTGAAAGAATCCACAGATCACCTCCTGAAAAAGATCCCCAAAAAGAAAACTCCCAGGAATATTATAGCCAGGTTCCAGAATCCCCAGATCAAGGAGAAAATAGTACAAGCAGCCAGGAAGAAACAATTTCAATATTGTGGAAACACAATCAGAATAGCCCAGGACCTGGCAGCTTCTACACTGAGGGATCGAAGGGCATGGGATATGATATTCCAGAGGGCAAAAGAACTGAGAATGAACCCAAGGGTCACCTACCCAGCAAAACTGAGTATTCTGTTTCAGGGGAAAATATGGTCATTCAGTGGAATAGAGGACTTTCAAGCATTCTTGAGGAAAAAACCAGAATTGAATAGAAAATTTGACATCCAGACACAAGAAGCAAGAGATGCCTGAGAAGGTAATCAGGGAAAAGAAATCAAAAGTAACTTATCAAAGTTGAACTATTTACATTCCTGTATGGAAAAGCAATATCTGTGACTGATGATATCTTTCTCACTATGAAAATAATGGAAGAAGGGTGTGTGGTCATATGAATACATATGTGAATGTGTGTGTATGGATAGAGGGCATAGGTTGAATTTGTTGGGAAGGGAGAATACTCAAGGGATGAAATTATGAGGTGAGAGAGGAAAGTGGCAAGAGGAGATGGGGAGAGACAGGGTAGGGTAAACTATCTCATGTAGAAGAAGCAAGGGGAAGTGGTTGCAAGGGAGGGGGAGAATAGGAAGGCTAAAAAGGCAAAACCACATTCACATTGAATTTGGTTCAGGGAGAGAATGACATACATACTAAATGGGATATCTCAACCTGCAGCAGAATAGGGGGAAGGGGGATGAGAGGAGGGATGATGGATGGGAGGGCATCCTTGGGGAGGGGAGGTTGGAAGTACCCACTATAGAAGAGGGACAGGATCATGTAGGGAATGGACCAGGTGGGGGGTGGGATGAGTGGGAGGGAATTATAAGCAGCCTTGTACAATATATCTACTATGATAATGTTTTGCATAGCTAGACATGTACAACATATACTGAATTACTTATCTCCCAAGAGGGAATGGGTGACAAGGGAGGAAGGAAATGGATCTGAAATTCGAGGTCTTAACATTAAATGTTTCAAATATATATAAATACTATTATTAATACTCTTTTGCTTATAATTGGAAGATAAGATGTGCAGGCATTGGGACACAAAGATTCACCTTCCTCTAATGGAAAAGTCGAAGCGGGTATGGGAGAAGGTATGGGAGAGAGCAGATTGGAGGAAGCGATATCTTGTGGGACTGCTATTCTGGGGGGTTGGGTAGGGGAATAACGGGGGGGAAATGATTTTAACTCAAAATCTGGCGGAAATGAATGATGTAAAACAGAAGTTAATAAAGCATTTGTTTAAAAAAATATTTAAAGAAAAATAAAGAAAATTTTAAAAAGATATTAGAAAATGCATTCTCTTCATTTATTTGTTTTGGGTGCAGAGTTGGGAAGCTACAGATTTAAAATATTGAATAAGGGGTGGCTAGGTGACTCAGTGAATATAGCACTGGCCCCAGAGTCAGGAGGACCTGACTTCAAATCTGGCTTCAGACACTTAACACAAAAACTAGCCATGTGACCTTGGGTAAGTCACTTAATCCCAACTGCCCTTTCTTCCCTCCTCCAAGAAAAAAAAAAGAGAAAATTGAATATATTGTTGGACTCCATTGATATGTGGGTTCATTTTTCTGAACTGCTTTTTTCCCCGCTTTTTCATGCTTTGCTGCAAGAGATAGTTCATTGGATGACATTTGCAAGTGAAAGTCTCAGGAAAACAAATTAATCACATGATGTCATATAAATATGGTACTCAAAAGAGATACTCTACAGATTAGAGAGTATTAATTTTATTTTAAGGTAAATAAGGACATATAAGTAATTGCTTAGTCCTCCATTAGACTTCTCTACCTACTTCTTTGTGGACATTATGCCAATACCCTGTTAGTTCAGGTTTCATTTTGGGATGAAGTGATACACTTTTAAGTCATTGAACAGTTAACAAATAGGAAGTTTTGTTGTTTAGTTGTGTCCAAATCTTCCAGACCCTATGGACCTCTTTGCCCATGGGGATTTCTTGGCAAAGATACTGGAATAATTTTCCATTTATTTCTCAAGTGGCAAGTAGGGGCTAAATGACTTGTCCAAGGTCACACAGCTAGGAAATTTCTGAAGTTGAATTTGAACTCAGGTCTTCCTGACTCCAAGCTCTATGAACAATGCAATATTCACAATACCTATGGTAACTATAAATATGCTGATATGGTCATTAATCACAAAAATATACCAGGCTCTCTACATGGGGAATAAAGCTGCAATATTTATTTAAATACCAGAAAACTGAGTCTCAAAACCAGAAAGTCAAAGGCATCACAGTAGTTATGAAGTTGGCACATGTAGTTAATGTAGTAAACACCCACATTCTCAAGCCTTCAAAACAGAAGAGGCTACCTCAGACAAAGGTCCTCCTCTCCTCACTCATGACAACTGCTCAGCATTCATGAAGCTTGCTCCCAGCAGCTCTGTCCCCCTGCAGTTCCTGTCCTTGACAGTCCTCAGCAGGAGTGCTTAGCAGAAATTCTGGCTGGCTCAAAAAAAGGAGTCCCCGCCTCTGCCTTTGCCACTGCCATTGCCACTGCCACTGCCACTGCTGCTGCTGCTGCTGCTGCCACCACAAACACTCTAGCTTGGTTTCTGCTTCCTCTTGCTACACCCCTTCCTGATACATCAGCAAATTCAAGGGGAATGGAAGATCTTCAAATCCCATAACCTTACACAAGCCTACCACACTATCCACCTAGATGCCTTATCTATAACATAGAAAAGATGAACAGCAAGGAAGCAGTCACAAATAGCTTGCACATTTACATCCCCTGATCCCTTTCTGGTACCCAAGAAGCTGTGTTAAAGGAGGCAAGGGCAAATCAGGTCTTCAGGGCAGCATTTTTGCCTTTTAGGAAAAACTATTCTCTGTTGGGAGTGGATGAGAAATAGTCATTCTATCATATGACTCTTTTGTTTTTATCTAAGTCCGCCTCTAGACCCAATTAAAATTATACCCTCACCATGAAGCCCTGTCTAACAATTAACACATGGATTTCTTCTTTTCTCTTATCTCCAGTGTCATTTATAGCATACTGTAGTGGATAGAAGAATATTTTTTAAATCAGGAAGAGTGCTGCCTCTGACGTACAGAAGGTGTATCTTCACTGACAAGCCACTTCACCTCTCAATATTCCAGCCAACTAACTAAGATTGTACTTACAAGTAAACTATGACCTGTAGCAGTAGAGAATTTCCATACCTGGGAGCTCTCTACTTGGGCATAATTACGGGCCCAGACAAGACCTCTGAGGCTTAATGCTTAATTAAATTTTAACTCATATAATCTCGGCTTACCCACTTATTTTTTTTTCACTTCATTTCCCTGTCTTCCAGGGACCAATGAAATATAAGACAGTTTCCTAGAGCTACCATTAATTATCTATCACAAGAAGAGGGGAACATTTGAACAGAAAGTTATTATGTAACCAAGATGAAACCAGAAAAGGATATGTAAGAAACATACTGAACACTGGTAGAATAATTCAGGACAGTATTTGGCCACATGCCTTACACTAGTCAATCTCTGACAGACATCAAGGCATTGTTTATCTACTAGGTAGAGGAACAATGAGAAGTTCAAGAAAAAGTATGGAGTGGTTGTGGCTCGAGGAATGAGAAGTCTGTGAAATGAGAGTGGCCAATCAAGGGTTCCATCCCTTTGACTTCGAATGCTTAATAGCAGACTAATCAAAATTGCCTTTTGGCACTTTTCTTCCCACGAAGGACAGAATGCCAAGACAGTGTGAGGAGAGTAGAAACTACAGACCTTACTCATAATGGCTGAGCTTTGCCATTAGATAATTTTTAATATTTCATCTTTCATTTTTTATTCAGTAAATATATTCTAACTGATAAAATCATTTCAGCTCACTCAAAGTTGGGAAAGAGATTAGAACCATGATGGGATAGAAACAAACAACCCAAATAGATTGTGATGTGATTGTGAAGAATATATTCAAACTCTTAAGAGATCTGGGTCAAGTGACCAACAAGATGAAGGAATAGGCATTTTCTCTGATTTTCATGACTTCTCAAACCTCTATGTAACAGAAATTATGTGACAAAGATAAAGCAACTTTATTTGTCTCATAGTCTAGGATACCCAAAGCCCAAAAGAAGATTGAACAAATGAACTGATGTCTATCCTGAGCTTGTTCAGCAATGCATCCCTCATCGATAAATAAATTTGGAATACTTTCAAAAATATGAAATAGTCCAACTATGGGAATACCACATAGATATAGTAAATAACTCAATTTCAGGGGAAAAAATAGATCTAACTACAAAGGAAATACCAAAGAAAAGAATTCCTGGTACTGATCAATTCATAGGGGAATTTTATAAAACTTTAAAAGAATAATTTGTACCCATAATAAATTATTTTCAAAATTAAGAAACACTTTACAAGAATTATTTTTTAAGATAAATATAATCTTAATTGCTAAACTAGAGAAAGATAAAATAGAAAAAAAACTATGGTTCAATATAATACATGAATATTCACTCCGAAGTTCAAATCAAAATACTGTCAAGACCACAGTAATTTATCTAAAAATCATTCATTATGACCAAGTGGAATTTATAATCAGGGTGCAAAACAATCAACATAATCGCATTAAAAACCAAAATATCAAAAATCACACAGTTATCTCAGATGCAGAAATGTCCTTGACAAAGCACAACATTTATTTATGCTAAAAACACCAAAAAAGGATAAGCATAGGCATAGAGGGGTCTTTTTTTAATATGATAAAAAACATGTATCTAAAACCCAAAGCAAGCATCATAAATAATAAGAAAATATACTCAAGACTTTTTGAATACTCTCCCTACTATTATTTTTTTCTAGTATTGCAAATATTAGTATCAACAATAAACAAGTGAAAGAAATTAAAGGCCTAAAGACAATTAAAAAAGAGGAGCTATTCCTGAAGGTGGGTGGTATTATGATATAATGGTAAAGTCTTACAGAGTCAGCAAAATAATAGTTGGAACAATTAATAACCAGGAAAGTTGGAGACTGGAAAATAAACTCTTGAAAATCAACAATATTTCTTATCAATAATAATAAAACCCAAGAAGCAAAGTGAAATCCCATTCTAAATATCTACATGAAATATATGAGGATCAAACTATCAAAGCACACAAAAGACTTATATAGATTCAATTATAAAGTGCTCCTTAAATAAGTAAGGAACAATTTAAATAACTAGAGGAATATTCAGTACTTATGACTAGTTTATTTCTATATAACAAAAATGGCAGCACTACCAAAGTTAAATTATAGTTTCACTGCTATGTATATCAAATTATCAAAGGGCTAGCTTCTAGAAATTGATAAAATAATAAGAAAATTCATTTTGAAAAGCAAATTTCTGTCTCTAAAAATTCTTTAAAATGAAAATAATTTTAAAAAATAAATAGGGGCGTAGCCAAGATGGCGGAGTAGAAACAGCTCCTCCAAGCCTCTCTGCCCCCAGACTCCCCCCAAACTATGTAAAAGGGGACTCTGAACAACTTCTGAAGCCCCAGCACCCACAGAACGACACAGAGAAGCTAATCTCCCGCTGAGGACAGCCCAGCAGCCCTGCAGGAAGGACCAGCGCAGCGGTCTGAGACCTGGCAGCGCGCAGAGCACAGAGCACAGAGCACAGGAGTCAAGCCGAGCCCAGGTCCACGTGAGCCGAGGTTTTAGCCCCAGGGCAGCAGGGCCAGCAGCCAGCTGGAGGAACCCCAGAACACCAGGAGCTGTGGCGACTCCAGAATTATCAACATAGACATGCCTAGGACAAAGTAAGAGGTTAGTGTCCTATGGACATTGGGACCTGTATTTGGGGAATGCGTCAGCTCCCTCCCCTGGGGGCAAGAAGCCTCTGAGGAGACACGCCATTTTGTAGTTTTCAGAGGCAGCTCAGGCTCCCAGCCTACAAATCGTGGGGAGATCCAGCGATCAGTCTTGGGGGGTAATCGCTCTTGCTTTAACCTCCCTGGATCTGGATTGTGATCTAGGGTGGAAGTTGTGGGTGGGTTTACAGCTTGCCAGAAACGGAAGTTGCCCCCCACACGTTCGGGACGAAAATTCTTCTATCTGGCCTTAAAGCCATAGTGTGGCAACAAGCCCAAAAGTCAAGCAATTAAGTGGCAACATGCCAAGGCAAAGGAAACAGAAAAATGCAACCCTAGACTCCTATTTTGGGGGCATAGAGCGGGAAAAGGACTGTGAGGTCAGAAGTCCTGCTCCAAAAGCCCCAGGGGAAAACATGAGTGGGTTGCAGGCCATAGAGGACCTTAAGAAGGACTTTAAAAATCAAATAAGAGAAGTGGAGGAAAAATTGGAAAGAGAAATGAGAAGGATGCAGGAAAAGTATGAAATGAGGGTCAACAGCCTGACTGAGGAAAACAACACCTTAAAAAATAGACTAACTCAAATGGCAAAGGAGGCCCAAAAGGGCAATGAGGAGAAGAATGCCTTAAAAAGTCGAATTTGCCAGATGGAAAAAGAATCTCAAAAGTTCACTGAGGAGATTCATTCCTTCAGAGTTAGACTGGAGCAAATGGAAGCTAGTGACTTTATGAGAAATCAAGATGCTGTTAAGCAGATCCAAACAAACGAAAGATTAGAAGGCAATGTGAAATATCTCATGGGAAAAACCACTGACCTGGAGAATAGATCCAGGAGAGACAATTTAAAAATCATTGGATTACCTGAAAGCCATGATCAAGGAAAGAACCTAGAAATCACCCTTCAAGAAATTCTCAAGGAAAACTGCCCTGATGTTTTAGATCCAGAGGGCAAAATAGAGGTTGAAAGAATCCACTGATCACCTCCTGAAAAAGATCCCAAAAAGAAAACTCCCAGGAATATTATAGCCAGGTTCCAGAATCTCCAGATCAAGGAGAAAATACTACAAGCAGCCAGGAAGAAACAATTTCAATATTGTGGAAACACAATCAGAATAGCCCAGGACCTGGCAGCTTCTACACTGAGGGATCGAAGGGCATGGAATATGATATTCCAGAGGGCAAAAGAACTGAGAATGAACCCAAGGGTCACCTACCCAGCAAAACTGAGTATTTTGTTTCAGGGGAAAATATGGTCATTCAGTGGAATAGAGGACTTTCAAGCATTCTTGAGGAAAAAACCAGAATTGAATAGAAAATTTGACATCCAGACACAGGAAGGAAGAGATGCCTGAAAAGGTAATCGGGGAAGAGAGATCAAGGGGAACTTATCAAAGTTGAACTATTTACATTCCTATATGGAAAAGCAATAACTGTGACTGATGATATCTTTCTCACTATGAAAATAATGGAAGAAGGGGGTGTGGTCATATGAATACATATGTGAATGTGTGTGTATATGGTTACAGTTATATGGATAGAGGGCATAGGTTGAATTTGTTGGGAAGGGAGAATACTCAAGGGATGAAATTATGAGGTGAGAGAGGAAAGTGGCAAGAGGAGATGGGGAGAGACAGGGTAGGGTAAACTATCCCATGTAGAAGAAGCAAGGGGAAGTGGTTGCAAAGGAGGGGGAGAATAAGGAAGGCTAAAAAGGCAAAACCACATTCACATTGAATTTGGTTCAGGGAGAAAATGACATACATACTAAATGGGATATCTCAACCTGCAGCAGGATAGGGGGAAGGGGGATGAGAGGAGGGATGATGGATGGGAGGGCATCCTTGGGGTGAGGGGAGGTTGGAAGTACCCACTATAGAAGAGGGACAGGATCATGTAGGGAATGGACCAGGTGGGGGGTGGGATGAGTGGGAGGGAACTATAAGCAGCCTTGTACAATATATCTACTATGATAATGTTTTGCATAGCTAGACATGTACAACATATACCGAATTACTTATCTCCCCAGAGGGAATGGGTGACAAGGGAGGAAGGAAATGGATCAGAAATTCGAGGTCTTAACATTAAATGTTTCAAATATATATAAATACTATTATTAATACTCTCTTGCTTTTAATAGGGAGATAAGATGTGCAGGCATTGGGACACAAAGAATCACCTTCCTCTAATGGAAAAGTCGATGGGGGTATGGGAGAAGGTATGGGAGACAGCAGATTGGAGGAAGCGATATCTTGTGGGACTACTATTCTGGGAAGTTGGGTAGGGGAATAATGGGGGGAAAATGATTGTAACTCAAAATCTGGTGGAAATGAATGATGTAAAACAGAAGTTAATAAAGCATTTGTTTAAATAAAATTAAAAAAAATAAATAGAGATGAATGGGGAATGGGGAATAATATTTTAACCTCAATCAATAACATAAAATATCAGTCATCAAAACCATGTGGGAGAGAGGGAGAGAGAGAGAGAGAGAGAGAGAGAGAGAGAGAGAGAGAGAGAGAGAGAGAGAGAGAGGGCACTGTGGAAAAATAATAGACAAGGGAAAATCACAAACAATGCAACTAAAAATCCATTATTTGTTAAATGGATAACATAAATTACCTGAAAAAAATACATATTTGATTTTTTTTAAAAACCTTTTGGGTAAACTGTAAAGCAGTCTGGTGAAATTTAGACTTAGAGCAATACTTGCAGCCTATTTGATAACACATACTAAATGCATACATGACTTTGATATTAAATATCACTATAAAAATAGAAGAAAAGTAGTTCATATACCTCTCACAGATATGGGTAGGAGATGTATTCTTGAGCAGAGAAAGAGAAATTACAAAAAAATAAAACAGATAACTTTGATTAGATGAAGTTAAGTCTTCTTGCAAAGACAAAATTAATGAAACTAAGATAAGAAGGGACATCGGAGAATGGGAGAAAATCTTTGTATCAAATTTCATAGATAAGAGTTTAATATTCAAGATACATGAACAGTATACATACATATATATATATATATATATATGATTACTAGCCATTACACCAATAGAAAAGCATTCAAAAGATATAAAAAGTTCTCAAAAAATGATTGAAAATATTCACAACCACATGAAAGGATACTCCAAATTAATAAAAATAAGAGAAACGCAAGTCAAAACAATATTGATGTTTTACTTAACACTCTTCAAATTGTCAACCATGACTTTAGCATCAATGTGATATTCACAATGCCTACAGTGGCTATGAATATGCTGGTGTAGTTGTGAATCACAAAATGTACCAGGCTCTCCACGTGGAGGACAGAAACAAAGCATTTATTCAAATATCAGAAAACCGAGTCCCCAAACCAGAAAGTCAAAGTCATTACAGTAACACAGAAGTTGGTACACATAGTCAATGCAGCAGACACCCACATTCCCAAGCCTTCAAAACTAAACAGGCTCCCTCAGGAAAGGATCCTCCTCTCACTTTCTCAAGCATTGATCTTCCTCTCCTCACTCACAGTAGCTCCTCAGCCTCCACACTGTTCGCTCCCAGTAGTTATCATTCCTGGAGGGTCTGGCTGGCTCTCAGAAGTTCTGAGCTTTTCTTTATATATGCTATTAGCTCCTCCCTGTTCCACCCCTTCCTGTTACATAAGCAAGTTCAGCCCACTGTGGGATTCACAAGTTTTTGATCTTAATACTTGACATATTCATGAACTTGAAACAAGGTGCTAAATACCTGTTTGCTTGCCAATACAATGGTCATGGAAAATCTTCAAATCCTATTACCATTACAATGACAACAATTTTTACAGGAAGAGGTTGGGGGAAAGAAGTATACTAATCCGGGGGCGGCTAGGTCCTGCAGTGAGTAGAGTGTCGGCCCTGGAGTCAGAAGGACCTGAGTTCGGATCCGGCCTCAGACACTTAATACACACACAAACAAAAACCTAGCCGTGTGGCCTTGGGCAAGTTACTTAACCCCAATTGCCCTCGAAAAAAAAAAAAAGCAAAAAAAAAAAAGAAGTATACTAATCCAGTGGTGGTAGAACTATAAATTGGTATAACCACTTTCTAAAGTATTTTGGAATTATGCAAATAAAGTGAATTGAATTACTTCAACATTTTAACTGCATACTCCATTACTGGACTTATAGCCCAAAATAGCCATCAATAAGAAAAAAGTCCTCATAGACACCAAAATATTTATAGCAGCAATTTTTTATAATAACAAAAAATTTAAAACCAAGTAGTGGGGCTAAACAAATTGAAGCATATAAATGTAATAGAATAGTATTGTGCTGTAAGAAATGATGTATGTAATGAACACAGAGAACCACGGAAAGACCTATATAAATTGATATAGAGTCAAGTAAACAGAGCCAAGAAAACAATATACAAAATAGCCATTACAATTTAAATGAAAGAAGAAACACACAAAAAATCATAGGTGAATATAACAAAATTATCAAGATAAAACATGACTCAGGTGAAGAGAGATAAAAGAACACCCACACCAAATTCACCCCTTTTTGAAAGTGGGAGGTCTAAAATGTTATACATTGGACATGTTTTCAGCCCTTTTTTGTCTTTAAAAAATCCTATTTGTTATATAGGGTGGCTTTCTGGGAAGGATTTAGGGAGGAATACTGGAAAACTATGAAAAGGTAAAACAAAAAAGAAGATAGTAAAAAAAAAACTTATTTAGAAAAAAAGAAGGAATGAAAGTAAGGAGATTAGTGGGAGAAATGAAGAAAATTCATGCATTCAGGTCAAAGTCCAGCAAAAATATTTGAAACAGAAAGTTAATATTTTGATCCATATCCCTGATTTAATAAGAAGTCCCTCTAAATCTATCTCATAAAGAGAAAGCTTTGATAAGAGATCCAAGCCCATCTCAAGAATTAGCCAACCAAGTAAAAAGAGCAAAAGATAAAACCATCTGGATTGGAAATTTAGGCCATCTTGTCTTTCATTCTGGCAAGAATGAATAGTTATATTATATATAAAAAAAAGAATGAATAGTTATCCATTCAGCCCCTACTCAGATTTTCCATTCACAAACTGTCCCTTTAATTGATCTCAGTACATAAAATCACAGATCATCTGGAAGGAGAAGAGAACTGAGGCTCTCTGTACAGCCCTCTCATTTTATAAGCAAGGGAGCTAGTTCAGCTATAGTTGTTTCTACTCCCCATTTTGATCCCTGTAATCAGTTCCTGTTTCATAAATGGGAAATCTCTAAAAGACACATGCAGTAACATGCACCACCAAAGGCAACCATCTTGTTAGCAAGAGCCAAATGGAAGTGAAAATTTCATTTTAAATATTTGAGGAATGGCAAATTCCTTCATAACCCATCCATTTATCAATTCTAGAAACAGTTATCAAAGATAACGAGGTAAAGCTGAGTATCCCTAGAAAAGTTCAATCTTTTTGCTTGGGTTTTTCTGAGAAAGTAGAATCATACCTTTGCTTTTATTATTATGTAGAATGAAAATAAGAAAATAGAAAATAGGTTGGTCAGCAGGAAAGAGAAAAAGGTTTCTCTTTGGAGCTTTTACAGCTTCCCTTCTGGAGACATGACTTTTACTTCCTGTGATCCTCTTGCCATATTCCATAGGTATATGGCTTTACTCTTTATGTTCATGCTATATTCATGCTATAACTCTTTATATTCGTGCTATATTCTGTCAACACCAAACCCTTCAAAATCTGTTCTTCAGGGGGCGGAGCCAAGATGGCGGAATAGAAACAGCTCATCCAAGCCACTCTGCCCCCAGATTCCCCCCAAACTATGTAAAAGGGGACTCTGAACAACCTCTGGAGCCCCAGCACCCACAGAACGACACAGAGAAGCTAAGGACAGCCCAGCAGCCTGCTGAGGACAGCCCAGCAGCCCTGCAGGAAGGACCAGCACAGCAGTCTGGGAGCCAGCAGCGCGCAAAGCGCAGAGCCCAGGAAGTGGAGCCGAGGGGAGCCCAGGTCCCCGTGAGCCGAGGTTTTAGCCCCAGGGCAGCAGGGCCAGCACCCAGCTGGAGGAACCCCAGAACACCAGCAGCCGTGGCAACTCCAGAATTATCAACACAGACATGCCTAGGACAAAGTAAGAGGTTAGTGTCCTATGGACTTTGGGACCTGTATTTGGGGGAATGCGTCGGCTCCCTCCCCTGGGGGCTAGAAGCCTCTGAGGAGACACGCCATTTTGTAGTTTTCAGAAGCAGCTCCAGCTCTTGGCCTGCAATTAATTGTAGGGAGATCCAGCGATCAGTCTTGGGGGGTAATTGCTCTTGCTTTAACCTCCCTGGATCTGGATTGTGATCTAGGGTGGAAGTTGTGGGTGGGTTTACAGCTTGCCAGAAACGGAAGTTGCCCCCCACACATTCGAGACGAAAATTCCTCTATCTGGCCTTAAAGCCATAGTGTGGCAACAAGCCCAAAAGTCAAGTAATTAAGTGGCAACATGCCAAGGCAAAGGAAACAGAAAAATGCAACCCTAGACTCCTATTTTGGGGGCATAGAGCGGGAAAAGGACTGTGAGGTCAGAAGTCCTGCTCCAAAAGCCCCAGGGGAAAACATGAGCGGGTTGCAGGCCATAGAGGACCTTAAGAAGGACTTTAAAAATCAAATAAGAGAAGTGGAGGAAAAATTGGAAAGAGAAATGAGAAGGATGCAGGAAAAGTATGAAATGAGGGTCAACAGCCTGACTGAGGAAAACAACACCTTAAAAAATAGACTAACTCAAATGGCAAAGGAGGCCCAAAAGGGCAATGAGGAGAAGAATGCCTTAAAAAGTTGAATTTGCCAGGTGGAAAAAGAATCTCAAAAGTTCACTGAGGAGATTCATTCCTTCAGAGTTAGACTGGAGCAAATGGAAGCTAATGACTTTATGAGAAATCAAGATGCTGTTAAGCAGATCCAAACAAATGAAAGATTAGAAGGCAATGTGAAATATCTCATGGGAAAAACCACTGACCTGGAAAATAGATCCAGGAGAGACAATTTAAAAATTATTGGACTACCTGAAAGCCATGATCAAAGAAAGAACCTAGAAATCACCCCTCAAGAAATTCTCAAGGAAAATTGCCCTGATGTTTTAGATCCAGAGGGCAAAATAGAGGTTGAAAGAATCCACCAAACACCTCCTGAAAAAGATCCCAAAAAGAAAACTCCCAGGAATATTATAGCCAGGTTCCAGAATCCCCAGATCAAGGAGAAAATACTACAAGCAGCCAGGAAGAAACAATTTCAATATTGTGGAAACACAATCAGAATAGCCCAGGACCTGGCAGCTTCTACACTGAGGGATTGAAGGGCATGGAATATGATATTCCAGAGGGCAAAAGAACTGGGAATGAACCCAAGGGTCACCTACCCAGCAAAACTGAGTATTTTGTTTCAGGGGAAAATATGGTCATTCAGTGGAATAGAGGACTTTCAAGCATTCTTGAGGAAAAAACCAGAATTGAATAGAAAATTTGACATCCAGACACAAGAAGCAAGAGATGCCTGAGAAGGTAATCAGGGAAAACAAATCAAAAGGAACTTATCAAAGTTGAACTATTTACATTCCTATATGGAAAAACAATAACTGTGACTGATGATATCTTTCTCACTATGAAAATAATGGAAGAAGGGGGTGTGGTCATATGAATACATATGTGAATGTGTGTGTATATGGTTACAGTTATATATGGATAGAGGGCATAGGTTGAATTTGTTGGGAAGGGAGAATACTCAAGGGATGAAATTATGAGGTGAAAGAGGAAAGTGGCAAGAGGAGATGGGGAGAGACAGGGTAGGGTAAACTATCTCATGTAGAAGAAGCAAGGGGAAGTGGTTGCAAGGGAGGGGGAGAATAGGAAGGCAAAAAGGCAAAACCACATTCTCATTGAATTTGGTTCAGGGAGAGAATGACATACATACTAAATGGGATATCTCAACCTGCAGCAGAATAGGGGGAAGGGGGATGAGAGGAGGGATGATTGATGGGAGGGCATCCTTGGGGGGAGGGGAGGTTGGAAGTACCCACTATAGAAGAGGGACAGGATCATGTAGGGAATGGACCAGGTGGGGGGTGGGATGAGTGGGAGGGAATTATAAGCAGCCTTGTACAATATATCTACTATGATAATGTTTTGCATAGCTAGACATGTACAACATATACCGAATTACTTATCTCCCCAGAGGGAATGGGTGACAAGGGAGGAAGGAAATGGATCTGAAATTCGAGGTCTTAACATTAAATGTTTCAAATATATAAAAATACTATTACTAATGCTCTTTTGCTTATAATTGGGAGATAAGATGTGCAGGCATTGGGACATAAAGATTCATCTTCCTCCAATGGAAAAGTCGAAGGGGGTATGGGAGAAGGTATGGGAGAGAGTAGATTGGAGGAAGCGATATCTTGTGGGACTGCTATTCTGGGGGGTTGGGTAGGGTAATAACGGGGGGGAAATGATTGTAACTCAAAATCTGGCGGAAATGAATGATGTAAAACAGAAGTTAATAAAGCATTTGTTTAAAAAAAAAATCTGTTCTTCCTAGTCATTACCTTGACCTCCCTTAACCTCCCATCTCAATCTCCATTCAAAATGCCCATTCCCACTGTCTCAAATAAGAGTAAAGTCATTTGAATTAATTTTTCACTTCACTCTTATGGAGATATGAGTTCCTGATAGGTCTAAATCCTAACTTAATGTTTATATTTTTAAAGGGTATCTTGGTTGATGCTAATTAAAATGTATTTGGTGGAATTTTAGATTGGGTGTAAAATATATTTTTGGCAAGGGAAGAGTTCACAATGTCTCTGAAATGGTACTCTATGGGATATCATCAACTCAGGCTATGCTTAGGGCTGCTAGTGACCCCAGCAATCATTTCCAGACATCAGCACTTTGACAAGCAGTGGATAAAGTAGTTGGATGAAAAGGGAACTTTGATACCATTAGAGCACACCGACCCATAATAATGAGGATTGTACATTTTATTTTAAAGTGTTAGTAATTGCATCTTTGGTTTTTTTTTAGTATGTCACTGACTTTCTGCCTCTTCTCAAGCTCCTTTTTCACAAATTCTTCAGGTAAAAAGATTTCGGTCTATTGAAATTTTAGATAAAATCACCTAGCTTATCACTGAAACCTGGGCAAGTCAACCTCTCACCCTGCTTCTTCTGTGGGAGGAATGAGTTGGACTTCCTAAAGTCCTCTTTCCTATGACCTTTAGTTTTGCTACTTTCCTCATGCCTTATACATACTCATGTATAAACATGTACTATACATAGAGACCTAATAAATAAACATAGTTTCACATATATGTTTTTGTACAAGTACAGATACTCAGAAATGTATGGTCCAGTACATGAAGACCTTCCCCTGACTCACACTTTCCTTTCACTTTTCATGTGCAAGTTTCTAATAGCATTTATTTCTTTTTATGTGGTTTTACATAAGTTTTTTTATGGACATCTTTGTTTTATATCACCATAATTTCCCCTAGCATTCTTCACTATTCCTCTCCCAGAGAACTATCCAACATCATTTTAAGACAAAAAGGAAAAAATCAGTACATTAATACATGGAAAAAGTTTGAAAATATACGCAACATATAATGCTAATGAACCTCCCTCCTCTACAAATGGGTGGTGTCTTCTTAAAGCCTTTCTAGTCATGCTTATTCTTTATCATTTGGCAATATTCTTTTTTTCATGGCTCTTTTATTGTTAATGATAGTTGTCTTTTGGTGCCAAATCCTAAGTAATAGCCTTTCCAATTTCTGCTTTAATCCATCCTGTACACACCTCCCAAAAGCACCCACCTAAGTATCTCAAGCCCACATTTTCATGGAGATCATAGCTACAGAAGGTAAAATAGATGGTGGGAGTAACTACAGTCTGATGAGAGAAGTAGGTGTAGCATTCTACAGTTGAAAGTGTTTTGAATTTGTTAGTATTCCATTATATTTATTCCCTAGGTAGAGAGAAGAAATCAATGATAAGATACTGAGGACCAAATGTGGGAGTGAAATTGTTTTCTATATCTCTGCAATTGTCTCTGTATAGTGACTAGACTGTTCCCTTTCTCTGACCCACCAAGATTTTGAATAGCTTATAAATATAAATCTCCTAGGGCAGCCCAGTGGTATAGTGGATAGAGTGTTGGGCCTGAAGTGAGTAAGATTCATCTTCCTAAATTCTATTTGACCTTGGGCAAGCCACTTAACCTTGTTTGCCTCAATTTCCTCATCTGTAAAATGGAGAAGGAAATGGCAAACCACTCTAGTATTTTTCCAAGAAAACACCAAAAGGTATCATGAAAAGTCAGAAGTGACTGAAATGACCAAATGACTAAGTTAATCTCCAAACTTGTGTTCAGTATAATTATATTCCAGTTAATTTAAGAGTTTGAAGAGATCTTAGAACTTATCTAGTCCAATCTTCTCTTTTTCCAGAAGAGGAAATTTAATGAAAAGTGCCTAAGGCTGCAGTTGGGTAGCCTCTCCTATGCAACTCTCATAGAATGTAAACTCCTTGTGAGTAGGAATTGTGTTATTTTCTGAATTTGTATACCTACTGCCTAGTACAGTGCCTGGTACATAGTGGGCACTTAATAAGTGATTACCTATAAAATGCTAAGATAACTAGTGGACATCAAATCCATTTTTAAAAATTAATTTATTAGTTCAGTTTCAGTTAACAAGATTCAATTCCATAGTTCCTTGATTTTCAAATTTCTTTTCCTTCCCTCCCCCCTCCCCACACGACAGCATATAGTCCAGTATAGGATCTGCAAATGCATTCATATTAGACATTATTCCAATTACAAAGGCGTATTGTACTAGGTGGGATGAAAGATGGTAAGGAAGAAATAAAACCAAACAATGAAAAGAACAAGATCATTTAGTTTGCTTCCATCAGGATTCAGGCTCAGTTCTTTCTAATTATATCTCTGGATGGCGCATTTCTCACTTTCTTGAGTCTTTCGGGATTAACTTATATCACTGCATTGCTGAAAAGAGTCCAGTCTGTCATAGTTGGTCATCACAGATATGGTATGTCTGTGATTGTATACAAATTTCTTCTGATTCTGCTCTTCTCGCTCAGCATCAGTTTGTATAAGTCTCTCCAGGTAATTATGAAATCCGTCACCTCCTCATTTCTTATAGCACAATAATATTCCATTACATTCATATTCCACATCTTGTTTAGCCATTCCCCAATTGATGGGCACCCCTTTAGTTTCCAATTCTTTGCAACCACAAAAAGGGCTGCTAAAAATATTTTTGTACATATGGGTCTTCCTCCCACTTCTATGATCTCTTTGGGATATAACCCTAGAAGTGGTATTGTTGGGTCAAAGGGTATGAAATTATTTATAATCCTTTGGGCATAATTCCAGATTGCTCTCCAGAATGGTTGGATAAGTTGACAACTCCACCAGCAATGTATTAGTGTTCCAATTTGTCCACATCCTCTCCAGCATTTGTCACTTTCTTGTTTTGTCATCTTAGCCAATCTGACTGGAGAGATGTGGTATCTCAGAGTTGTTTTGATTTGCATTTCTCTAATTAATAGTGATTTAGAACATTTCTTCATATGCTTATAGATATCTTTAATTTCTTTCTCTGAAAACTTCCTGTTCATATCCTTTGACCATTTATCAATTGGGGAATGACTTGTATTCATATAGATTTGGCTCAATTCTCTTCAAATCCATTTTTTAAGACTCAGGAACAAAAGTAAAAGCCTATCAAACTGATTGTTTGGTGTCATAGAGACTAAGAAAATAGATGACTAAGTCGAGAGAGAGGAGAGAGAGAGAGAGAGAGAGAGAGAGAGAGACAGAGAGAGAGAGAGAGAGAGAGAGAGACAGAGAGAGAGAGACAGAGAGACAGAGAGACAGAGACAGAGACAGAGAGAGAGAGAGAGAGAGAGAGAGAGAGAGAGAGAGAGAGAGCAACTGGTAGCCATGATACTCAGCCTGAAGTATGAAGTTCAATGAAATGTTACCAGAAGGACTTTCCTCATGAGATTTCCCACCAAATTTAGTTAAATCAAAGGAGTCAGATGCTTCTATGGATGTTTGGGGACCAGAAAATCTGGCAAAGATATAGTTGACTTGAATTCAAGCTGCATAATTGGCTTAGAGACCTTTACATAAGCCCCAATTCTGTAGCCATTAAGTGTGCTTGAAAATCCCATTCAAGGGAGTGGGAGTTCTGCATGAGCAAGATGTTGGTATGCACTGAAACTTTTCCAAAAGCACATTTGAATCTGAGAAAGTCTCTTTGTATTGGATCACATTTGCATGTGAAGCTAAATGCTTCACTTTGCACACCTCACCTTCCTTCAGAGGAAGTTTTCCCATAGGTTTTCATCTGTATCCTTCCTTATGCAAAACAAAAACAAAGCCAAACAAATATACTTGTGTGTATGCATGCATGCATGTATGTATGTACGTTTACACATATAGACCAAGGCAGTATGTTGCCAAATAATTACCCAGTTTAAACAATCTAAGACTCTATAAGTAATTAGTAAAATACATTTTAGATACCTAGGATTCCTTACTCCTTTAGTCTTTATTTCTGCATTAGATTTTGGTTTTCAGTTTCCCTTAGAAATATTGACATTGGTTCTTACTATTTTAGTTTTCACAATTGTTTCCCTTTCTCTTGTGATTTTAGTAAAAGAGATGTTTTTAGGTTGTGTTTAGGGTATTTTTCCTTTGAAGAAATAATTCTATCTTAGCACATGAAGAATTAGAGGTAAGAAAGCACAGGGAAGTATTAAGTGAGACTGTGACAATAAAAATGTAGTATGAAGTTCAATTGAACTCATACCTTCTTTAAATTTAATTATACAATTCAATTGAGTGGTGGTTTTTCACAGGACTGTGATTTTTAGTGAAGTCTCAAATATGTTAAGGAGCCACAATTTCTACATCTTGGGGAACTCCTTCCTGTTGTGAGAACTCCCATCAATTACCTAACTCAGATTTCAATGGGTTTAAAACTTAGCTGATATGTCCCTGGGAGTTGCTTCAGAAAACCTCTCAGAAGTTAAGTAACTCGCCCAGAGTTACACAAACAGTAAATATTAGAACTATTAGAACTGGTCTTCCCAATTTTAGGCCCATCTATTATATCATGATCCTTCTATGAAATTGTCATGGAAGTCATTCAGTAGAAAATAATCTATATAGCTTTTTTTTTCTTTATTTTTTTTTTAGCAGGGGAGGGGCAATTGAGAGGAGAGGAAGACATTTTCAATCACAAAATTGACATCAAAGGAAATAATAACAAGTCTTGAAAGAAATATACCTTATGAAACTCAGTGTTTGCTTCTAAACCAAATTTTCAAGCATAAATATCAATGTTTCCATATTTCATAATCAGGTTACAATGATACCATTGTCACATAAGATCTAGAAGGTCGAAGTTTTGAATTCATAAAATCTTATTCTCCCTTATGTTGTAGATGAAGAAATTGAAGCAAAACAAGTTAAATAACTTATTAGTATGACTGAAAATTCATGAAAATGGACATGGAAGTGAGGTCACATGTTTGAGATATTGCATTTTATAGTGGGTTTCAAGTTAGGAAGACTTGGATTTGAATTCTGCCTGAAATACTAGTGTCACCATACTCAAGTGACTTAGCCTCTCTTAGCCTCAGTTTCCTTATCTGAAAAATGAGGGGATTAAACTTGACTTTTGAAATCCTTTCTAAATCTAAATAAATAATTCTATTTGTATTTTCTAAACTGTCCATCCTGTAATAGGATTTTCAAAATTATCAGATGTGCCTATATCTGAGAGGAAGCCTTAGTTGGACTTAACAAATTCTAAGCTACCTTCTAGCAATGAATCTATGAGCATATATATGTACATGAACTGATGAACATGAAGTAAGCAGAACCAGGAGAACATTGTACACAGTAACAGCAATACTCTACCACAATCAGCTGTGAATGTCTTAGTTATTTTCACCAATACAATGATCAAAAACAGTCTCAAACGATTCATGATGAAAAATACTATTCACTTCCAGAGAAAGAACTGAGAATTCTGAATGCAGATGGAAACATTATTTTTTTTTCATTTTTTCCTCTCCTTCCTTCCTTCCTTCTTTCCTTCTTTCCTTCCTTCCTTCCTTCCTTCCTTCCTTCCTTCCTTCCTTCCTTCCTTCCTTCCTTCCTTCCTTCTTTCCTTCCTTCCTTCCTTTCCTTTTGGTTTGAATTTTCTTCCACAAAGTCCTAATAATGAAAATACATTTTGTGATTCCACATGTATAACCAATAGGATACTGCATACTGTTTCAGGGCGGGAGAGATAGAATTTGGAACTCAAAACTTAAAAAAAAAGTTTAAAAATATTTTTACATGTACTTAGGGGGAAATAGTTTTTAAAAGTCATGAGCATGTTAATTTTCCTTTCATTTAATAGGCAAGTTATTATTGCAATAAAAACATAGAATTTGGAGTCAGAGGATCGGGGTCCCAATTTTGTCATTTATCATAGTCATTCATTCTTTCAAAAAGCACTTATTTCCTATTATCTTCCAGGCTGATGCCTGGTCCCTGAGGATATAAGGAAAAATAAACATTCTCTGCTCTCAAAGAGTGTATATGCTTTGGGGTGGTGGTGGGGTGGGTTAGGGGAGTCTTGGGCAAATCATAATTTCTTTTGGTTTTACTTGCCTATAAGCCCTCACTCATTCAAATCAACGTCAACTGCAAGTCACATCATCATCTCCCTGATGACATGTCCTCTCTGAGAATGAAGGACAAACACAACAAATTGCCAACAAAATAAAGGAGTTTGACTAGTTCTAAAACAGATGATCTTTTTTAGTCATTCTTATGAGATTAAGTGATTCCTATTGGTTAGATATCAGTCAGGCAACAAGAATTTATTAAGTGTCTACTGTGTACAAGGCACTCTGGTAAGCCCTGAAGATACAAAGAAAGGTAAAAGGCAATCTCTTTTCTCTAGGGGCTCACAGACTAATAGGGGAGAAAATGTGTAAAAGAAACAACTATATACGAGCAAAGTATATGCAAAAAAATGGAAATAATCATTATCAGAAAGCACCAGAATTAAGAGGGATCAAAAAAGGCTTTTATTTATTTATCTATCTATTTGCTTGTTTGTTCATTCATTCATTTATTTTGGTTTACAACCTTCAATTCTACAAGCTTTTAAGTTTAAATTTTTCTCCTCCTCTCTTCTCTCACCCCTTCCCAAGAGGGCATGCAATCTGATATAAATTCTTATTAAACATAATTTCACATTAGTCATGTTGTAAAGAAGAATCATAACCAATGCAAAGAAACATGAGAAAGAAGAAACAAAACAAAACAAAGAGAGAGAGCAAACAGTATGCTTAGATCAGCATTCAGACTCTGTAATTCTTTCTCTGGAGGTGGACAGCATTTTCTATCATGAGCCTTTTGAAGCTGTCTTAGAACTTTGCATTGCTGAGAGGAGCCAAGTCTATCAAAGTTAGTGATTGCACAATGTGACTGTAACTGTGTATAATATCCTCCTGGTTCTGCTCCCCTCACTCAGCCTAGGTTCATATAAGTCTTTTCAGATTTTTCTAAGTCTGCTTGCTCATCATTTCTTATGGCACAATAGTATTCCATTACATTCATATACCACAACTTGTTCAGTCATTCCCTAGTTGATGGGCATTCCCTCAGTTCCCAATTCTTTGCCATCACAAAAATAGCTGCTTATAAATATTTTTGTATGTGTGGGACTTTTTCCCATTTATGTGATCTCTTTAGGATATAGCCCTAAAAGCAGTATTGCTGGGTCAAATGGTATGCGTATTTTTATAGCCCTTTGGGCATAATTCCAAATGGCAAATGGTTGGATCAGTTTACAACTCCACTAACAATACATCAGTGCTCCAATTTTCCCACATCTTCTCCAGCATTTATCATTTTCCTGTTTTGTCATCTTAGCCAATCTGACAGGTGTGATATGGTACCTAAGAGTTGTTCTGATTTGCATTTCTCTAATCAATAGTGATTTACAGCATTTTTATATGACTATAGATAGATTTAAATTCTTCCTCTGAAAACTACCTGGTCAAATCCTTTAACCATTTATCAATTAGGGAATGACTTATATTATCATAAATTGGACTCATTTCTCTATATATTTGAGAAATGAGGCTTTTATCAGAAACACTGGCTATAAAAAGTCTATAGTCATTGACTACTGTGTCTTATGTACCTAACCTATTCAACTGATCCGCCACTCTATTTCTTAGCCAGTTGCAAGCAGTTTTGATGATTGCTATTTTATAACACATTTTAAGATGTGCTATGGCTAGGTCACCTTCCTTAGAATTTATTTTCATTAATTCCCTTGATATTCTGAACCTTTTATTCTTCCAGATGAATATTGTTATTATTTTTCTAGCTCTATAAAAGAAATGTTTGTTAGTATGATTGTTATGGCACAGAAAAGGCTTTCTATAGAAGATGGTATTTTATGTGGGACTTGAAGGAAGCCAAGAAAGTCAGGAGGGGGACAGGAAGAAGGACAATGTTCCAGGCACAGGGGACATTGACACTGATAGGGACATATATGATGAATCAATCCTGATAATAAGGGTTGACATTTATGAGACTCTCCATCTCTGTCAAGTGACAGAGAGAAACAAATCTCCCACTGAAGGAAACCTGGCAGGCAGACATGAAGGGTCTATCACACTGAGCTGGGAACAAAGCACAGTCCCATGTGAGCTGTGCAAGCCCAGACTCAGCCCAGACCAGCCAGAGCAGACTTTAGGAGAGTGAATCACCAGCAGCTGTGGCAGTGTCCAGACTTCTCAACCCATAAACACCAAAAAGAAAGTAAAATGTCAGTAGCTAACTCTGTTGGAAGTGGGTGAGAGAAGAGGACCATCTGGCCCATGCCCATGGGGCAGCAGAGGTGGTGGCAGTATGGTACTTGTAGCTGCTGTCACATGGCTGCCTCTGGAGCTCCTGGCCTACAAATTATAGGGGGACCAAGTGACCATTCAGAGGGTAATTGCTCTTGCCTTGACTTGCTTGGATCATGGTCGCATTCTTGGGTGGTGGTCCTGGGGTGAGGAATGCTAGTGTGCTTGAGCTTGTGATGGCTGTAGCATCCTCCTCATAGCTCTCACAGCAGCATTAATAACAGCTGTGTAAAGCCCCAGAAATTTTGGACACAGTACTCTCCACTCTGAAAGCAGATTTCTACCATGGTAAAGAGCTCATAAGTCAAGTAACTGATTGGTAAGATGAGCAAATAGAGGAAGTACAATCAGAACTTAGAATCTTTTGGGGAGAAAAGAGGATCAAAACATAGAACCAGAAGAAGACAACAAAGTCAAAACTCCTGCATTAAGAGCCTATAAGAAAAATATGAACTGGACACAGGTCATGGAGAAGCTCAAGAAGAATTTTGAAAATCAAGTAAGAGAGTGGAGGAAAAAATGGGAAGAGAAGTGAGAATGATGCGAGAAAATCATGAAAAGCAAGTCAACAGTCTGCTAAAGGAGACACCCCAAAAATACTGAAGAAAATTACACCTTAAAAAATAGATAAACTCATATGGCAGCTGACCTGGAAAATAGATGCAGGAGAGATAGTTTAAAAATTATTGGACTACCTGAAAGCCACAATCAAAAATAGAGCCTAAAAATCATCCTTCAAGAAATCCTCAAGGGAAATTGTCCTGATATTCTAGAACTGGAGGGCAAAATAGAAATCAAAAGATTTCACTGATTGCCTCTTTAAAAAGATCCCAAAAAGAAAACTCCTAGGAATATCATAGCCAAATTCCAGAGTTCCCAGGTCAAGGAGAAAATATTATAAGCAGTCAGGAAGAAACAATATGAATATTGTGGAAACACAATCAGGATAACACAAGTTCTAGCAGCTTCTACACTAAGGGATCGAAGGGCTTGGAATATGATATTCTGGAGGTCAAAGGAGCTAGGATTAAAATAAAGAATCACCTACTGAGCAAAACTGAGTATAAAGCTTCAGGGGAAAATATGGTCATTCAATGAATAGAGGACTTTCAAGCATTCTTGATGGAAAAAAAAAAGCTGAACAGAAAATTTGACTTTCAAATACAAGAATCAAAAGAATCATGAGAAGGTAAACAGGAAAAAGAAGGGACTTATTAAAGTTGAAATATTTATATTCCTACATGGAATAACAATAATTGTAACTCATGAGACTTTTCTCAGTATGAGGATAGTGGAAGAGAATAAATATATATATATATGGATACATACATATATATGGATAGGAGGGTATATATGTATATATATGTGTGTGTGTGTGTGTGTGTGTGTGTGTATCTGTGTACATATATACATAGAGAGAGGGCTCAGGATGAGTTGAATATGAAGGGATGATATCTCAAAAATAAAATTAAGAGGTAAGGGAGTAATATATTGGGAGAAGGAGAAAGGGAGAGATAGAATAGGGTAAATTATCTCATGTAAAAGAGGCAAGAGTAAGGGTGGCTAGTTGGTGCAGTGAATAGAGCACAGGCCCTGGAGTCAGGAGGACCTGAGTTCAAATCTGTCCCCAGACACTTAACACTTAGTAGCCATGTGACCTTGGGCAGGTCACAGCCCCAATTGCCCTACCTTACCCCCTCCAAAAAAGGGGGGGCAAGAGAAACTGTTACAATGGAGGGGAAGAGCAGGAAGGTGAAAGGGAATGAGTTAACCTTACTCTCATTGAATTTGGCTTAAGGAGGGAATAACATACACACTTAATTTGGTATCATACACTACAGGAAAGTAGGGGGGAAGGGGATAAGAGGGAGGATGATAGAAGGGATGGCAAATTAGGGGAGAGGGTAGTTAGAAGCAAACATTTTTGAAAAGGGACAGGGTCAAAGGAGAAAATAGAATAAGTGGGGGGCAGGATGGAAGACATAGTTAGTCTTTCACAATATAACTACTATGGAAATGCTTTGCATAACTACACATGTACAACCTGTATTAAATTGTTTGTCTTCCCAGTGGGGGTGAGTGAGGAAGAAAGAAGGGAAAGAATCTGGAACTCAAAGTTTTAAAAACATGTTTAAAAATAATGTTTTTTTATATGCAACCAGGGAATAAGACATACAGGCAATGGGGTATAGAAATCCATCTTGCTGTACAAGAGAGTTGGGGGCGAGGGCGGGGAGATGGGGGAGGATATAAGAGAGAACAGATTGGGGGAAGAGGTATTCAGTAGGCTCAATATCTTGGGGTGGGGCTAGGGGAAAGACAGGAGAAAATTTGTAACTCAAAATCTTATGGAAATGAATGTTGGAAACTAAAAATAAACAAAATGAGTTCTAAAAAAGTTCATAATAATAGTACTAGCCAGCATTTAGATAGCATTTTGAGGTTTGCAGAGCACTTGACCAATATCTCATTTTATCCTCACAATAACCCTGGCTATTAGGTAGTATTATTATCCCCAATTTACAGATGAGAAAACTGAGGCAGACTGGAACCCAGACTTTCCTGACTCCAAGTTTATTGTTTTATTCACTATACCACCTTGTTTTATATTATGTGGCTCTTAATTATAGATAAATTCATTAAAATTATTATTTAACCTATTTATTAAGCAGACCATATCTACTAGTATGCCTTCCTCTGTGAACACCTCTGATTGAGCATTTTAAAGAAGTAAATGAATGTCCTCACATAACCAGACATATCATTTCTGTTGAGGCAACAGAAATTGATACCCACTTATTGTGTAACACGGGTAAGTAACTTAGCACTATTGTCCCCTCTTTGACTTGAATGGAAAATAGTGAGAGGAGATAACCAATGAAATTTTCCCTCTCCTATGGGCACAGGAGGATTAATCATTTTTGGAAACTTCATTTGAGAGCACAAAATTCTTGAGCTACATAATTTACCTGGGACATCTGATGTTTAATTTTAATGTCTCCTTAAGCCATATGTTCAACATCTTTGGAAGAGTAAAATACTTAAATCATTGAAAAGAGTGAATTATAAAATGAGAATGCAGCATTCCTGATAACCCTAGCTTAGGTTTTACATTTTCTAAAATTATGATGAAAAACTTTAAGCATTTGAGGATATTTAAGTTGTTGCAGTGCTAGAAACTTTTTAAACAATCAAGATTTTAAAATATCTTGGAAATGTTAGCCTTTTTAAATGAATTTTTTAAGAACTATACTTTGAAAATATGTGCATTCTCAATCATTGTGTAGCCAATATCATACTATTTAAATTAATGTAGTGCTAATTTCCAGTTTGGTGTAGAAATAAGACACCTAGGGCATGGGTGCAAACTTTAAAATGCAATATTTGATAAAAAAAAACGTATAAATATATATTTTATTTTGAAAGGAAATTTTTATCTCTGAGTCCTTTCAATTGGTACATTCTGCAATTCTAGTGGCCCTGACTCAGTTGCCCTCATTTTCCTCTGTCATGTATAACTTTTTTCTTCAACTTGTTCTAGCCAACCTTAAGATTTTGCTTCTGCAAAAAAATAAAAAATCCTCATTCAAAAAACAAGAAGAAAAATAAGAAGGAAAGAGAGGGAAAAACTAGAAGAACTTATCCCACCAAAAATTAAATGCCATTTTATTTTAAACCACCAGTTTTTGATGAACTGGTCTGTGGAGTTTCAAAGAGTCCCGTCCACCTGCAGCGCAGACCTGAAGGAAGAAATAAAGGCAGTTTGGTGGTCGGGTGCCTTTTCCTCTTCAAAAATAAAACTCTTTACAACATACAAGACAAATGATACAAAAGTGAAAGGGCACTGATGCAAACTGGATAGGCTTACAGCATAATTGAATTAGGTCTTGTGTGCCACATATGATGACAAAGCTGGCCTCGGGCTGGGGCGGGCTGAATGGAGGGTGCCTGCCTGTCAATAAGGTTTCTTTAAACTGGTTAAATGCATCATCAGCGTGTGCAGAGCCCTTCTAGCTAACAGGTGGCTGAGAGTAAACCTCAGCTGGTGCCACACAGGGCTGCCGCATTGACCTTCTTTAGGATAATTTCAGGCCTCTTTAAAGAAAAATTTGTTACTGTACTTGGTGTAGTGGAAACAATTTGGGGATGAATAATTTCTTTTGGTCCCTGGAGGCACCGGTGGCTCTCCCTCTCCCTTTTGCTCTCTCAGTCTCTCTTTCTCCCCCTCTCCTTCAGCTCTCTTTTTCTCTGTCTCTAGACTGAATTAACATAAAGGAACAGTGACAACAGCTAGCTGAAAAGCGTAGCTGGTGGGAGGATTAAGTATATCATTGAAAGGAATTATGTTGTAAATGACTGGGAGGGGTAGGGGCTTCTGTTCCTTAGTCCCATCTGGTCCTTGAAGAATACCTTGTTGTAATTACCCCCAGATGGCTTTGTGCTACACTGGGTCTGGACAGCCAGGTGCCACTGTGCCCTGCTGGGTGTGATATTCATTGCTACATGCAGTGACAAAAATGGACTTTATTGAAACCTAATTTCTTCCAGGGTATTACACAAATATGAAATGAAGCTAGCTCATAGGGGGGAAAAAGAGCTTTGTTTGTTCAGAACCAGAAACAGTCACACCTAAGATAGGGCAGCCTTGTTATTTTACTTTTAACAATTGTCTTTAAGACATGAAATAATAGCAATTTACGATGCCATATCCATTCAGTATTTTTTAAGTCTTTGAAACAGTAAAACTAATGCTGTCCCCCGCTTTTTTTCCTTCAGAAATTTCAAATAGCTATTTGTTTGTTTTTTAAGTCATGTTTTCAGTATCATCTTAAGAACATTGATGCCATATTGTGGTATCCCCAGTCTGAAAATTAGGGAGACAATTTAAATACGGATGGCCATTCTTATTGCAATGCAAAAAAGAAAAATTTCAAAATAAAATTAAAATTAATAAGTGGGTTATTATTAACTGATGGGATACTTCTCAAATTACGTTTTACTTACTTTATTTGAAGGCTGTTTCACTCCTAATTTTTAATTTAAGGACTTTTTTCCCCTAAAGATAACACAAAAAAGTTTTTAAAATGTTAAAATCAGGGATAATTATGTTATTTGCAAGTTATATTCATTTTGCTGCACTCAAATACATCAACTTCCTTGTTCTAGATTGTATATTTCATAGTTTATAAATAATAAAACTGAACATTTCTTGGTTTTGTTAAACTTCAATACAAAATATCAATTTCTTACTTTCTATGATAGAATGAAATTCTTTATTAGTTTTACTAAGTGATATTCAGGTTCTTGTCTTTAACTAAATCATGAATTCTCCAACTCATGATGGTTAAAGGAAAGGGGGGAAAACATATCATTTAATGTGGAAATCAGGTTTGGGAATTAGAATGAAAGACAGAAAATAAAATAACTAGTACTTCTTCCCAAATTAACCAAGGTCAAATAAACCAATGCAGTCACCTCTGCCTTGCTATGAATGTTCCACTGAGATATCTTTGGATAATATTTAATGAAATAGAACACTTTTGAGAAGAAAAAAGAACACACACACACATTAAAGCAATAAGGGAGGAGTGGGGGAATCCATTTCAGAAGATTCAGGATTGAATCTACTAGAGATCATCACCAAATAAAAGATTTTGGCTAAAAATATTTTCAATATAATGATGTGGGTGGGAGGGTGGGGAGGTGGTATGGACTTGTAATTTCATTGGTGGAAGGAATGCAAGGTCAGCAGCTTTCTCCACCTATTCAGATTAGCACCCTCACTGCAATTGAAAGTCCTCAGCCTGAGGGCCAAGAGGTTAAATTTATTTGCTCAGGTCACAAAACTAGGTTGCCCACATCTTAAGACTAAGACTTGAACTTCACCAGCAGAAGAAGGGCTTGAACTCATTTCTTTCCAGCTCCAAGTTTACCTCTCTATCCACTATGATTTTCTCTGTCTTTCTCTATCCCTGTCTCTCTGCCTATCTCTGTGTCTCTCTACAGTATCTGTTCCCCCCACCTTAATTCTTTCCCCTCAAGGACCTTGAGTATTAGAGTAATTCAACAAAGATCAATCAACAGACATTTACAAAGTTATTATGTGGCACTACCCTAATAATCACTGAAGATACAGAAAAAGGCAAAAACATGGTTGTATTTTATCCTCAAGATAAGGAGGAGCTACCACTTTTTTTTAAGCTGCCAATGTTTTATTTTAAGAAATGTTCTTTGGCAACTGTGTGAAAGATGGATTCCAGAGAAAAGACTAGAGTAAGGGAGACCTATTAGAAGACTGTTCAAAAAACCTCAGGCAAGAGGCAAGGATACTAAATGAGTTCATTCACAGTGAGAATAGAAGTAAGATTCAAGAGCTACCACAAAGGCACAACAAAACTGCTGTTCTGGATGGAGGAGATAAAGGAGGAAAGAGCCTTAAAAGTGGCTAGGAGCTCCCCAGCTTGGATCAGCTGAAACAGGGAGATTTAAAAAGGGATGGATTGGGGGTAGGGATGAGAATGATGTAGTTTGCCTTTGGTCAGCATCCAGTTGTTGATGCCCTTTGGAAATGTAAGTCAAGTATGTAGGTGAAGAACTCTGACAGGTAGACATTATAACAAGACCTTTAGAGCATTCCCAGATTGTCAAATAGTAAGGCACCAACAAGGACTTGCCCACTCATGTCCAAATCAGTTAAGATGCAGGTACTCTGACTTCCCTATGACATGGGTGGCGCTAGCCTCCTTTGACTGGCAGTTAATCAGAATGTATTTTAAAACTTGGTTAGACCAAGGCAATAGTAAGCTCTCTCTCTTGATTTCTAGCTCAAGCTTTTTCCTATGAACACCTTTGACTACATCCAGAGGTTGAAAAGCATAGTACATAGTGCGGGTGCTAGTGAGAGAAGAAAGTCACCTTCTCCTCTACTCTGACTCTGAGAAATGGGTCCAAGGCTATTTGTTTCTACTCTGTGTCATTTGTCTTTCTCAACTTCATGTTCAGATGTTGGAAATGATCCCCAGTGACACAGGAGTTACTAATATGGTGAATTTGGGGCCAGGATTAGAAATAGTATAGTGCAGTTGACCAGGAAGGAAGCCCAGAGTTTACTACTACTACTCTACAAGAATTAAGCTAAACTGTGAACCCAATGCCCTCCTCAGAGACTGAGGGAGGGCAAAGGGTTAGAGGTATTAACCTCCCCTGTCTTTGAAGAAGGGAGTTTATATATTCATGGACATATCCCTTGAAACAAATATCCCCTTGTAAAAATTAATCTAAATGATAGTGGTTAAATGGAATTGAGGTACAGGGGGCTAGCTTTACAATTGGAAGAAACACCATCTTTGGAGACTAGAGCCATTTACAGAAAGGAAGGGAGGGAGGAAGAAAGGAAGGAAGGAAGGAAGAAAGGAAGAAGGAAAATAGACTTTGAGAATCTTAACTACCAACAATTCCATTATTTCCCCCCATATTTCATAATAATAATGATAGGTAACATCTATATAGTGCCTACTACGTGCCATACACCATGTTAAGCACTTTCCAATTACTATCTTATTTGTTCTTCAAAATGACCACAGGACGAAGGTGCTATTATTGTCCACATTTTACAGATAAGGAAACTGAGGCAAACAGATATGAAGTGACTTGCCCTAGGTCACATAGCCAATAAGTGCCTAATATTTGATTTGGCCTGAGATATTCCCAATTCCAGGCCAGGTATGCTATCCACTGTGCCACCAAGGTATTAACTAAACTAAAAAAAATGTATATCAACATATTTTTGACTAAAGGAAACATTTTTAAAATATTTTTTTGGAGGGCAATTGGGGTTAAGTAACTTGCCCAAGGTCACATGACTAGGTTTTTTGTTTGTGCATTAAGTGTCTGAGGCCGGATCTGAACTCAGGTCCTTCTGACTCCAGGGCTGACGCTCTACTCACTGCACCACCTAGCCTCCCCTTAAAACATTTTTTAATGTAATGTCAATCTCAAAGTGTAAAGGCAAGCACAGAAGTAGTTCAAACCTTGTTTCAGGTATTGAATTAACACCTTGTTTCACTTCAAGTTTCTTTTGAGCCTTGTATCAAGTCTGGTAAAAACAGAACTGTGAACCCCACAACTTGTGAACCCTCGAACTCATGAACTCCTGCAACAGGAAGGGGAGGAGCTAGTGACCCTATATAAAGAGAGGCCCAGGCTAAAGACAGCAAAACTGAGAGGAGGACTCTTGTGGTGGTGGTAAACAAGGAGAAAATTTGTGGTATCCTGGCACTCTGTTTGTCTGCTCTGTCTGTGTTGATATTTGTTTGTGATATTTTGTACAGAAGCCCTGGGATCCTACTGGAATCCCTGAAAGGATTTTCTGGTTGTATGTTTACAGAAGTCCCGGAGGAGGGTTTTGGAGGTCCTGGGACTTTACTGATAATTTGTGGGGACCTCTTGGACTTTGTTTCTGGGTCTGTGTTGATTTTTATGTTGATGATTTGTGTTGAGTTCTTAGACCTTGTTGGTGGGTCTGAGTTGATTTCACAGGCAAATAGTGAATTGATGATGGTACTGGCAATGTGAATAAATATTATTATGGCTCTGTCAATCTTTATCTAACCAGAAACAGGAAGTGTGAATTACTTGAGGTGGGCTAGATACTGTGAACTTCATTATGGAATGGGAACTGGACAAATAACTGGACAAGTAGCTGGGAGCTGCCTGCCTTTGAACCCAGGTGACAGTTGGAGCTGGGACCATGGAAGAGGAACCATGGCAGCTGAGAGCCAGTCTTAAGTCAAGCTGAAAGGAAATTTTACTTGGATACTGTGTGCTGCCTGAGAAGATTATGATTTACTGTGACCTAGGGGTGGAGAATTTTAACTTTTGTACTTTGTGATTGAATTAAGGATTTTGTGATTGAGTAAATGAATGCACTTTGTTGAAAACTATGTGACCACTTTGGTGAAAACTATGTGGCCATTTTAGTGATAAGTTGTTGAGTTATGACATGGAAATGCTGTAGTTTGATTTTCTGTGATAAGTTGTAACATTGTGAATGCTGTATTTTGATTTTCTATGAATGTTTTGCTCTGATTTGTTATTGAATAAACAGAGAGTTTGCTATACTATGTAATCAGAACCCTGAAAGCTGTTCATAGCAGCAGTCCTCTTGGAAAGATGCTCATGCTTGGCTTTATACAAAGACAGACATACCTGGCACTTTTATCTCCTAAAATCACATTATTATAATTCCCTACAACAATAATGATCTTGTAATCCAACATCCCACCATATACGACATTTCTAGTAAATGGGTACACAACCTTGAGCTCACTACTTCACCATACTGCTCTTTCCAGGCTTAGATAGCTCTGGCTGTTACAAAACTATATTAAGTCAAAATTGTTCTCTTTGGATGTTGTGTTTTTGCTTCTCCTAAAAATGACAGTTTTCCCCTAAATATCTTTTGATTGATATATTTAAATCCTCATTTTCCATTTTCTTTCTTTCTCCATCCTTCTGTCTTTACTGTTTCCTTGTTCAGCAAAAATTACCTTTCCATTTTCATTTAGAACTCTTGCTTTAAATTTACCTTGGCTTGGCAGAAATCTGCCCATCTTAGAATTTTTCCCAAATGCTGATATACTGAGGTTAAAATGAAGTCCTTTGATCATATGATTCTCTCTTCTTCCTGCTTTCATCTTGGTACAGTCAATCTACTTCAATAAATATTTCTTAAGCACCTGCAATATGCAAGCTGCTGAATTTACAAAAATGAAATATAGTTTCTTCTTTCAAAGACTATTCAATCTGAATCTAACATTGAAATTCAAACTATCATCATTGCTCAAATATTATCTCCTCCACGGTTGCTCCCCCAGTCTCCCCAGGCTTGACCCACAGATTACTTTATTTGTGCCTACCTGCAATAGGGAATTCGGCCTTGTATTACAAATATTTGTGTAAATTTATTTGATTATTAGATTCTAAGCTCCCTGGGGCAGAAAAACAAAACAGAATAAAACAAACTACATCTTTCATAACCTATTCTCCCTTCAAGTATTTAATAGAGTACCTTCCAATTAATAAAAATATTACAAATTTATTTGTGGTTTTGCTTTTTGGAGGGGAGAAGGTAGGGCAATTGGGGTTAAGTGACTCGCCCAAGGTCAAATGGCTAGGTTTTTGTGTTAAATGTCTGAGGCCGGATTTTGTTAAGTGTCTGAGTCAGGTCTTTTGACTCCATGGCTGATGCTCTATTCACTGTGCCACCTATTACATATTTATTGAATGAATGAATATACTTGTATGCATTTTAGGTGGTCAGTTAGGCTCTTCACAGAGGTTGGATCAGCCTATTCTTAGTGTCAAATTGAAAAATCAAGAAACCCATTTTGGTCTCCCTAACACTGCTAATAACTTTGGAAGGTAAGGAGCTGTAAAATGTCCTTTGTGTCTTTGAGAAAACTCCTTTTCTTCTCTATTAGATTTTAAATGAGACTTAAGAAAAATATTAACAACATTTCCTGAATGAATATCTGTACTACTATTCCACATGACCTATGGACTCCACAAGTAAGGGAAAGAGGAAAAGACAAGTAAGTGTGACAGGGCAACTACCAAAAATGTTTTCCTGTTCTCTTATATGCCAACAATGAATTTGTTGTTGTTGCTGTTGTTTAGTCATTTCAGTCATATTTGTGTCTGCATAGCCTCAATTTGGAGTTTTCTTAGCGAAGATACTGGAGCAGTTTGCTATTTCTTTCTCCAGCTCATTTTACTGATGAGGAAAATGAGGCAAACGGAATGTAATAACGATGCAATAGTCACAATGCCCACAAGGGTTATGAATATGCTAATATAGTTATGAATCACAAAATGTAGCAGGCTTTCCACATGGAGGACAGAACCAAAGACTTTATTAAAATACCAGAAAACCAAGTCCCAGAACCAGAAAGTCTAAGTCATTATAGTAACAACAAAGTTGGTACACATGGTTAATGCAGTGAACACCCATATTCCCAAGCCTTCACAGCAGAACAGGTTCCCTTTAGCAAGGATCCTCCTTTCTCACTCATGGTAGTTCATTAGCTTGGTTCTTGGAAGCTCTCAGCAGAAGTTCCCAGAAGAAAAGTCTTAGCAGAAGCTCCATTCTCAAAATCAAAATCACTTTCTCCAACCTGGGCCTCTCCTCCTCAGCCTCCAAGCTGCTTGCTCCAAGAATTCTGACTATCCAGCTTGTGCTAATACCTTATATAAGCTAATACCTTATATAAGAGTACCTATTTATTTGCCAATACAAATGCATAGAAGATATTCAAATACTATTAACATCAAACAGAATTAAGTGATTTTTCCAGGACCACATGGGTAAGTGTAAGTAGTAAGTTTCTGAGGCCGGATTTGAACTCAGGAAGGTAAGTCTAACTGACTCCAGGCTTGGTACTTAATCCATCATGCCACCTAACTGCCCCATCTAAAAAATAATAAGCCTAATACTATGCACAAGTCATAAGAAAACAAATTTAGAGCTTGAAGGGACCTCAGAGGCCATCAAGTACTACCCCATGTAGTGGCAACCACACCAGCATACCCAGCATGGCCTCTGGCACAGGTTCTTAGATATGCTTTGCTAGGTAAGTTAGCCGTGTAAGGGTCAACAATCTTTTTAAATTACATTCATTAGTTGAGGGGAAAAGTCAGCACGCTGAACTTCAGAGAAAATATAAGCAGAGAAATAAAGAACAACAGACAGGGCTCTGACTGCCTGAAAAAACTATACACTTTACATATATCCCTAGATTGAGAGAACCTTTACATCTGAGCAGTCAAGGAACTCTGATCATTTATGCCTTCTCAGAATCTCAACCAGAGAATCACAAGATCCTTCTCATAAGCAAGCCCCCAAAGCAAAATACCAATTCAGAATATATATACACTTCTCAGAGCCAGAAGGCATCACAAGATCCTTCTTATAAGGGAACCCCCAAAGCAAAATACCAACTCAGAGTATATGTACACTTCTTAGAACCAGAAGGCATCACAACCCTCCTGACTCAGTGCCTAATTAGAAATTAGCAAAAGGTGTGGGAGTCTTCCTCTAAGCAAGCCTCCCCTAAACAAGCTTTGCTTAATGGGTTCCACCTGAGGCCTATTAACAGGTGGTGAAGACCTTAAATCCCATTAACATTACACCTCCTACATTGACAATTGAGGAATCTGAGAAAAGGAAAAGTTTACTGATTTAACCATGGTCATACACATAGTGTCCAAAGAAGAATTTGAAACCCAACACTTCCTATGACAGGTCCAAACTCTAGGCATCATTCCACATTGGCTATACAAAAGACTTCAGCACCTGATATTCCCAGATGATCTTTAAGAAGCCAAAGAAAATTTACAAGGAAGTAAAAATGGACAGTTCTCAACATGTGTATTATTTTTCATACATGCTTTCTTTTTTTTGTCTTTTTTTTTTTTTGGAAGGGGGAAGGGGAGGCAATTGGGATTAAGTGAATTGTCCAAGATCACACAGTTAGTAAGTGTGTCAAGTGTCTGAGGCTAGATTTGAACTCAGGTTCTCCTGACTCCAGGGCCAGTGCTCTATTCACTATGCCACCTAGCTGCCCCCAAATACATGCCTTCTTGAAATGAAAATTTATTGTTACATATTTTGACTCCTCCCTCATGTTCTGCTATGCATGACATGCTTTTTATTCCCTTTCTTACTTAGAATTTAAGTTCCAATATTTAACTTTATAATATGTTTTTGTTTCTTTTTTTTCCATTCTGTATTTGTGTTCTGGCATTTGAATATCTAAAAGAATTTTTTTTAATGAGAAAAATATAAAAGCCAAAATGCCTGATTGGGGCCTGAAGGGATGAAGTTTGGAGGAAAATGAGCTAACTACAATATGAAATGTTTATGAGATGTGGGATCCAAGTTCAAATCCACAATTAGAATTTTTCTTTCCCATTTGAGACTAGAAGACTTGGGGATTAGAACTGAGCATTTGCAATGTATGCATTTCTTTGCCCTACTTGCTGCCACAACACTAAGTAGCCCATCAAAATGGGGAGAGCTGGTGTTTAACCTTCCAGTTTTTAAAATAAATCAAGAAAGATTTTTTATCTGTTTCTTCTTTTATAACTGTGACTAATATGGAAATATTTTTAACTTGATAGCACATGTATAAACTGTATAGAAATACCTACAATTTTCAGTATGGGGAAGGAAGGGAGGGAGAAAAAATTTGGAACTCAAAATCTTATAAAAATGAATGCTAAAATTTTTCTTGACATGTAACTGAGGGAAAAATAAAACACTATATGACATTTTTTTAAAAAAGGGATAGTGGTCATAAACTTAAAGAAATTAAAAGATGAGAAATATAAGAAATTTGAAAAAACAAACAAAAAAAGAAGTTATTATAAGGTAACCCAATCATTTCTTCTCTGCATTAGATTGCTGACATTTTCCTCTATACAAACACAATTCCAGAATGTGTAAGGCAAATTCAGATTCAAAGATTCAGGTCAAGTTCAAAGATCCCTAATCACATATAAAATGAGAAAAGCCTAAATGCAAGGGGCCAGAACATTGAAGACCACAAACAACAAACGTTAGAGTGAAAAGAGAAGCAAGGGAGTGGCTAGGTGGCGCAGTGAGTAAGAGCGCCGGCCTCGGAGTTGGGATGAACCACGGATCTGGCCTCAGAAAATGAGCACCCACACATAAATAATGACTGGCTGTGTAACCTTGAGCAAGTTACTTAACCCCAATTGCTTTATTAAAAAAAAGAGAGAGAGAAGCAAGAGGGAAAAGTAAGAATTAACATTTTACTGTCATGCTTGTTTTAATTAAGTAGGTCTTAGAGCTTTAGTTCCTACACAAAGCAGTTGTGAGGAGAGGCTTGTACTGATCCTGTGTACACCTGTCTTACAGAAGTAGAGCCGAAGAACAGGGCAAAGGAAAATTAAAGAAGGGGAACAGCTGGGAAAACACTGCCAGCAGGGATCATAAATTCCATTCAGTCAGCTTTTATTAAGTACCTACTAAGTGTAGCTTATGGTCAAGCCCCCTTCTCCACAAATGTAGGCTCACACAAACCAGGTTCAATTCTGGAGGCTGCCCTCAAAGGGTCAATTTCTCTCCTTGACTCATTGCCCAGATTTGGGTTTGATTACATTTTCTCCAAAGTGGGGAACAGACCCACCAATTCTCATGCAAGTACTCAAGGTATAATATGACTATCGAGTTTAGGGTGACCTTTATTTGTCCTCAGTCACCTGAACCCTTTCACCTCAGCTTTACCCAACAACTTTTATCTTGGACCAGGACCATGCTCTGACAGTTTTAACTTTTCATCTCTGAAACTTCTGTCCCTGGGCTCTGTTTTGGTGATTTTCACCTGTTTTGGTAGTTCAGAAAGAACCTACTCTGTTTCATTTTATTCTTACTCCATGGCTATCTCAATAATATCACCACCCCATTGTTGCAATATGTGTAATGTACTCATCTTCAAGTTCTCAAACCATGATCAAATCAACTCTTCCATTGTTCCTGTAAAAAGTGTGTCAATTCACTCCCCTAAGAGAAAAAATGGTATACACTCACCACTATAACTTAAGATGCTTAAAACAAATTTGTATTAATATCATTTGCTTTTTATATTACCATAATTTTCTCCAGTATCCCCCCAGAGAGCTGTCTGATATAACAAGTAATTCTTTTAAAGACAAAAACAGAGAAAAAGAAAAAAATCAGCATAACTGACTAATAGATAAAAGAAGTCTGGGGGAAAAATGTACTATGTGATACTTGTGGATCTCCAGCTTCTGCAGTGGAATTGAGCAGGGGGAGGGACTTCTTATTTTGGTAGACATGCCTGTTCTTCATAAATTTACAACATTCACTTTGTTTTGCAGTTGTTCTTTGCAGTTGTACTCTTGGAGTCATTTTACATAATTGTTTTCTTATTTACTTTTTTCTGCATCAGTTCATGTGGATCTTTCCATATGTCTCTCTATTTATCATAGTCATCATTTCTTACATTGTAGTAACATTTCTTTATGTTGATGGACCACAATTTGTTTAGCCATTCTCTGATCAAGAGATGCTTGTTTTGTTTTCAATAATTTGTTATCAGAGAAAGTGTTGCTATAAATATTTTGGTATATGCAGGGGTTTCTTCTTATCAATGGTTATCTTGGGTATAAAGGGAGGACATTATAGCATTTATCAAGTGCCTATTACATACCAAGTACTGTTAAGTACTTTACAAATATTATCTCATTTGATCTGCCCAATAACCCAGATAGGTATGTGCTGTTATTTTCCCATTTCAGTTCAGGAAACTGAGGCAGACAACAGTTAAATGAATTTCCCTGGGTCCCACACTTAGTATGTATTTGAGTCTGGATTTGAACTCAGGTCTTCCTATCCCCAAGCCCAGTCCTCTTTCCATGGTACCACCTAGCTACTCTAGGCTATAATCCTAGTAGCAGAATCTCTAGGTCAAAGGGTATGGAGATATTAATGATTTTATGTGAATAAATCAAAATTGCTTTCCAAAATGTTTGCACTGAATATCATAGCTCCACCAACAATGCACTAGTATGTATCTTCCCACAAACCCTCCAACATTGATTATTCTCATATTTTACCATCTGTACCAGTTTGAAGAATGCCTAGATTTATTTTTTAAATTGATTTGTTATTTTCACATTGCAAACATTTACAAATCCCTCCCTCCTCTCTTTGTTTGTAATAAAGTAAAACACTTAAGGAAACTAACAATACAGTGATGTAAAGCCAAGTATGAGCATTTTCCCAGAGGACTGCTGCTGTGAACAGCTTTCAAGGCTCTAATTACACAGTATAGTGAACTCTCTATTTATTCAGTAACAAATCAGAGCAAAACATTCACAGAAAACAAAGTACAGCATTCAGAATGTTATAACTTCAGAACTTATCACTAAAATGGCCACATAGTTTTCGCCAAAGTGGTCACAGAGTTTTAAGCAAAAGATATATCCATTTAGTAAGCCCTTCATTTAGGCAAGCCTCCTTAATTGACACATAGTACAAAGGTCAAAGTCCTCTACCCATGGGGTGAAATCAAGTTACAATAGCATCAGTCATTTCTCAGTACTCTCTTAAGGGGTAGTTGTAAGTACAAAGGCCATCCATCCCTAGGTTACAATTAAATTACAATATTATCAAGCAGCATTAAATACCCAAGGAGAAGTCTTTCCATCTTGACTTGAGGCAGGCTCTTAGCTTCCATGGTTCCTCTTTCATGGTCCCAGCTCCTACCTGAATCCACCAAACTGTCACCTGGGTTCAAAGGCAGACAGCTCTCAGTTCCTTGTCCCATTCCCATTCCATATTGAAGCTCATAGTGTCCAATCCACCTCAAGTCCTTCACAGTTTCTGTTGCTGGGAAGACAAGGCTTAACAAAGCTACAATAATATTAATCCACATTGCTGGCATCCTTGTCAATTCACTTTCTACCTGTGAAATCAACATAGACCCAAAACAGAAAAAGTACCAACACCACAGTCATACTTCCTCTGGCAACTCCTCTTGTACTCTGAAGTTCTCAGCAGAAGTTTTGGCTGGCTCTCAGAAGAAGCTCAGCCACCATAAGCTCCATTCTCAAAATCAAAATCACTTTCTCCAGCCTGGGTCTCTCCTCCTCAGCCTCCACATAGCTTGCTCCAAGAAGTTCTGGCCCTCCAGCTTGTGCCCTTCCCTATATAAGGCATTAGCCGCTCCCTGATCCAGCTGCTTCTTGTAATATCAGGAAGCCAATCCCACTGTGGGATTCACAAGTTCTGGGTCTTAATACTTGACACAAGGTGTTAACTACTTCTGTGTTAATTAAATAGCCTAAACAAGGTGTTAACTACTTCCGTTTCTTTTTTTTAAATTGACTTATTAGTTTAGTTTCAGTTAACAAGACTCAATTCCATAGTTCCTTGATTTTCAAATTTCTTTTCCTTCCCTCCCCTCTACCCCCACAATAGCATATAGTCCAGTATAGGATCTGCAAATACATTCATATTAGACATTATTCCAATTACAAAGGCATATTGTACTAGATGGGATTAAAGATGGTAAAGAAGAAATAAAACCAAACAATGAAAAGAAAAAGATCATTTAGTTTGCTTCCATCAGGATTCAGGCTCAGTTCTTTCTAGTTATATCTCTGGATAGCGCATTTCTCTCTTTCTTGAGTCTTTCGGGATTGACTTATATCACTGCATTGCTGAAAAGAGTCCAGTCTGTCATAATTGGTCATCACAGATATGGTATGTCTGTGATTGTATACAAATTTCTTCTGATTCTACTCTTCTCGCTCAGCATCTGTTTGTATAAGTCTCTCCAGGTAATTATGAAATCCGTCACCTCCTCATTTCCTATAGCACAATAATATTCCATTACATTCATATACCACAACTTGTTTAGCCATTCCCCAATTGATGGGCACCCCTTTAGTTTCCAATTCTTTGCAACCATAAAAAGGGCTGCTAAAAATATTTTTGTACATATGGGTCTTTCTCCCACTTCTGTGATCTCTTTGGGATATAACCCTAGAAGTGGTATTGTTGGATCAAAGGGTATGAAATTATTTATAATCCTTTGGGCATAATTCCAGATTGCTCTCCAGAATGGTTGGATAAGTTGACAACTCCACCAGCAATGTATTAGTGTTCCAATTTGTCCACATCCTCTCCAGCATTTGTCAGTTTCTTGTTTTTTCATCTTAGTCTCCTTCTGTTTCTTAATGAACTTGAAACAAAGGGCTAAGTACCTGCCAATACAAGGGGATCTTCCATCTAACAGGGCATGTAACATTCCTTGTCTGTAGCAACTTCTCCCTACCCTCACCTCTCTATTCAAACAGATGATTAAAATAAATCTATTGAGAAATGGCATAATAAGTTGGGATGTATGAATATGATGAAATGCTATTATGCTCCTTCAGGTATGAGAATCTTCCCTTTTAGGCTATTCTAATAATGCCATCTATTTCTCCTCAAGTAGCTATCACCATGGGATGAAGAAAAATCCCTACCGTCCCTTTACTTTAGCCCAGAAAAAAAGTATAGAAAAAAAACAAAAAAGGAAGTAATTAAGGGAAAATAGAGACTCACTTTTACAGACTGAAGAAAGAGATAGAATATTCTTAGTCATTAGGAGATGACTTTAGTAAGCATTGGTGGGTATGCTCATATTCTATAAGGTAGTGTACTTCAGTTGGCTCCAAACGAAGGCCATGTCCTATGATTTCATCATTTTGAATTTTTAAAATCCTCAAATTGATCAATGATTCCCCTGAACATTTCCATCCTCTCCTCACCATGCCCCCTTTTCATAGAAGCCAAAGACTATACATTGTGCATACAAATACAAAAAAAGTCCTCAAGCATAGTAGAAATTCTTTACAAATCTCCATGCAAAAAAGAGGAGCCGTTTCCTATGGCAGCTTCACTAAGACCTGGGTTCAAGTCTTGCTTCTGACATATACTGGCCACAACCCTGGAAGAGACACTTAACTGCTTAGTACTCTAGGCAACTCTTTTATAAAACAATCCCCAGTCCCATTTCAAGGAGTTTCTCCACTGGAACTTCTCTCAGTCAATAAAATCATGGGCCCAGACCAAACATTCTTCCCTCCTCTCCAAAATAAAAAAGAAAAGGAAAGGAAAGAAAAAGAAAAAAGAAAACATACGATTTGTGTCATACATCTCAAAGTTGTTCTAAAGCACAATAGAAATTAATGTATGCTTCACCTCCCCCCCAAAAAAACAAATTTCCTAGTGCATTGTATTTGATCGTTTTCTCTAATGACAGAGCATCTGAATACACAATAGATACAGTAATAGTAGAGAATTTGAATACATTATACAGTATCAACTATGCCTTGAAGGAAAACATAGTCACATGATAAACTATTTATTTGAATTTAACTTGGTTTTCTCAGAGTAAGTCATAGATCAAACACATACTTTACTTTCTTAGAGTACACACTAAGCCTTCATTCACTAATACTAGAGATGAAACTTTCATATAGTATAATATAGATTTATTTATCCCATAGAAAGAATTGTAAAGGACATTGTCCATCTTAGTGAGAGTTGTAACTCCACTGTGAATCCTAGGTTTGCCTCACATAACCTTTATGAAAATGATCAAACTAAATTAATGTGTCCCAGAAAATTCATTAAACAAGCAGATCTTTTGATCTTAAAATGAGTTGGATTAAAGTGTTTTCATTGGTCAGCAGAATCTTTTCATTTTTTTTTTATTCAACGTTGTTAGTATGGCAGATTTATCATACAGTTCTTGCTGGTAGGCGTTTCTACTCAGATTGTTGAAATAGAGTCACTTTATTTTTATTGCCACTCTTCTTTCTCCACTATCTCCCAAAGTCTGTCCATGCTCATGTTCATTACTTCTATGGCATTATCTATCCAGCTCATATGTCATCCCTTTCTCCTTTTGTCACTGATCTTTCCCAACAACAGAGTCTTTTCGAATAAGTCCTGTCTTCTCATTATGTGGCCCAAGTATTTAAGCTTCAGATTCAGTATTTGAGCTTCCATTAATTTCTTTAAGTATTGACTAATTTGATCTTTTCATTATCCAATGGATTATCAAAAGTCTTCTCCAGCACAATTTGAAAGTGTCAATTCTGCAGCACTCAGCTTTCCTTATAGTCCAACTCTCACAGCCATACATTGCTACTGGAAATAGCTTCAACTATACGGACTATACAAATGTTTGTCAGCACGGTGATACCTCTGCTTTTTAGTATGCTATCCTGATTTGTCATAGGTTTCCTTCCAAGGAGCAAGAAACTTTTAATTTCATGGCTGTAGTCATCATATGGGGTAATTTTTGAGCCCAATAACATACAATATGCTTCCATTTCGTATCCCTCTATTTGCCAGGAAGTGATGGGACCAGTTATCAGGATCGTTGTTTTGTTTTGTTTTGTTTTTAATGTTAAGCTTCAGGCCAGCTTTTAGACTTTCCTCTTTTATTCATCAACACTTCTTAATTCTTATTCACTTTCTGCACCACCTAGCTGTCCCAGAAAATGTTTTTAAATGAGCAATGCAAAGAATGGGAAAGAAAAGAGATCCCTTTAAGAAAATTAGAGATATCAAGGGAATATTTTATGCAAAAATGGGAGTGAAAAACATTTAAAATAGTAGGGATTTAACAGAGGTAGAAGATATTAAGAAGAGGTGGCAAGAATATATATACAGAAGAACTATGCAAGAAAGATGTTAACATCATTGATAATCACAATGCTGTGGTTACAGATCTAGAGCCAGATATTTTGAAGAATGAAATCAACAGTCTTTACGAAGCATTGCTAACAATAAAATCCTAAAAGATGATGCTATTAAAGTGCTGCACTCACTATGCCAACAATTTCAAATTGGGAAAGGAGTATAGGAAGGTTGTATATTGTCACTTTATTTAATTAACAAGCAGAGTACACTATGCAAAATGCTAGGCTAGACAAATCAAAAGTTGTAATTGAAGTGGCCAGGAGACATATCAACAGTCTCAGATAGGAAGACAATACCACTGTAATGGCAGAAAGGGAAAACTATGATGGACCAGTCATGTAGCAACCATCAGGGAGTAACATCACACATAAGTGATGAACCAGTACCTACAAAATGTAAAAAGTAGACAATGGCCTTTAGCATTCTAGGTAGCTATGTGGTGAGTCTCTGTGAGAGACCAGGAAAAAGAATCAAAGGAAGAAAGCATAGAGATGTGTTACTATCAACACCAATAGAGGGAACACTTTCATGGATGAGACCATGGATTGATTGAAGTATTGGGAAAGTAGCAAAACACTTTTACAGTTAAGGGACCAGGGCCACATTGACAACAGTTAGCCAAAAGAAAGAACTCATCTTAAGATTTTCACTTATGTCATTTCCAGAACAATTTTGCTGTTTATACTTTAAACCTGTTTGTTGGTTTCCTAATGACTTTTTTCATGTACAATATAAAGGTAAATGACTAGTATCATTTTAATAAGGTGCTAGAAGAATATTTGCAATATATTGGTCATTATTTATACATAAAAGGGCACTTATTAAGTTAGTAAATCTTCCATCCCAGTTTCATTGGTTTTTTACTTCCTAAAAGACTTCCTTATTTTGAGGTACTGTGGGGTATAGAGATAGGGGAATTCTTTTTGGTACAAGGGAGAAGGGAAGAGTGTAGGAAAGCGGATTGGGTTTTTTTGCTTGTTTAGTTTAAGTTCCCGAGGTTTCCAGTGACTACATATCAGACAAAACGCTGCACATTTTTTTAAAGCAATAGGGGTTAAGTAACTTGCCCAAGGTTATAGGGCCAGTTTTTGTGTGTGTAGGTGTTAAGCATCTGAGGCAGGAATCATGGGTCCTATGACTCGGGAGAGAGGGGGGTGGCGCTTTTACTCACTGCACCACCTAGCCACCCTAGCACTGAACATTTTTGAAAAAATGGAACTCCTGGTGTGCTGGTACATGGTTAATATTCAATTCTCCAAAAACAAAATGTACACAATACGTTTTTAAAATTAATCTGTATTATTAACGTTTCTCCATTACTTCCTTAAGTCAACAATTAACAAGACAATAAATCAAGCCCTTATTTGTAGTCATTGCTCATTTCTGAGGGTATAAATACTAAAACTAGAAAATTAATCATTGACTCTCTTAAGCACACACACACACACACACACACACACACACACACGTACCATGGGAATCCATAGGTCAGTCTCACACTCTTTCTCTTTAGCAAAAATTTAAAATGACTTCCTTTAATAGATACATTAATAAAATGCCTAAAGAAAATGATGATGTATTTTGCCCTTTAAGAGGCAAGTTCAGTGTACCTTAGAGTTCAACTTGCAAAATTTACTTCATGGCCTAGTTAGTCTCTTTCCTTAAAGGAAAACATTCAGAATGGGAATGAGAGACAAGACTAGTTTAGGAAAGGGAGTGGAATAGGTGTGGGGTGACAAAAGCAGCAAGGCAGGTTGGCTCCTCAATGAAATATTCTTCCTGGACTGAATCCAAGGGCTCCTGATGAGCTTACTGACCTCTCCTTGCCCCACTAATGTTGTACTCTTCCTTTCCCTTTCTATTCCTTTTCCTTTCTTTTCCCAACACTGAAGGGAAATTGGTATACAGAAGGGTTCAAGAATGATTTGATTTTGAGGTAATTATAGTTGAGTCAAAAGGAATAGCAATAGGACCAAGACCAATACTTCATTGGCAAAAAGCAGGGGTGTCAAACTCCAATAGAAAACTGTGAACCATGTGTTGACTTATAAAACCACAAATTAACATTATGTGTTGAATCATATTTTTATTCATCTTACACAATATTTTCTAATTATATTTTAATCTAGGTTAGGTTGCACTTTGGAGTTTTATGGTTCATGCAGCCAATAGGGAGTTTGACACATCTGGAAAGGAATTGCCATGTGAGGAAACCCCCTTTATTAATATAGATCAGTACCTTCTGTGCAACTTAAAGCCTTAGAAAGTTGCTTAGATCACTGAGTTATTAAATGACTTGCCCAAGGTCACGGAGACAGTATATATCAGAAATAGAAATTGAATCCAGATCTTCTTGGTTTTAAGGATGGTTCACTTACTGCCTCTAATGGCAGTAGCATTGTTGTTGTTTTCTTGTTCAGTCATTGATTTGTGCCCAACTCTTTGTGACCCCATTTGGGGTTTTCTTGGCAAAGATACTGGAGTGGTTTGCCATTTCTTTCTCCAGTTCATTCCAGAGGAAACTGAGGCAAACAGAATTAAGTGACTTGTCCAGGGTCACACCGTTAGTAAGTATCTGAAGCCAGATCTGAACTCATGAAAATGAGTCTTCCTGATTTCAGACCCAGCACTCTATCTACTGCACCACCTAGTTGCCCTGGTAGTAATATTAGTAAAAGTAATAATAATAGCAACAACAGTCACCTTCCCTTCATTCGTCTATAACAATCTAGTTTTCAAAACACTTTCCTGTAGCTCCTTTTTATCCCCTTCACTGCATGGCTACTATTCTCTCCTTAGACCTCTTCCTTGCTTCCCCACACTGGGATCTAAATGGTTTCTCTAAGAAAGCACTCAAGAATCCATTCAAGCCACAGTGTTAACTAGATATCACAGCTTGAACTTGACATTGTGATTTTCCTCCTTCTTAAGGGGGCAGGTAAATTACCATTTTTATGCATAATATTGAGTAAGCATATTCCTTATGTCTCCTATATCTCTGTCTTTTGGCTGCGGATTATTTTAATTCAATATATTTTATTCAAGATTATTCTCCACAGTGATTTGTTATAGGTCTAATTACTACTCACCTTCTGAAATAAGTTAATGTTGCAGTCTTCACATACATTCACACACAATACTATCACTACATTCAATTTGGGAAGATTGCAATTAATAATATAAAACAATGATGACAAAGAAATGATGAATTAATAATAATGAGATCCAGTTTCCTATGTTAATTTTCTTTATCAACATAGTAGCAATTTTGGAAAGATACCAAAATAGATTAGAAAGTCACGAAGACAATAAGCATTTACTAATCATCTACTATGTTCCAGATACTGTGCTAAGCACTGGGAGATATATTTAAAAAGATAAAATTACAAAGTTATCAAAGATCTCACAATCTAATGGAGGAGATAATATGCAAGCAAGACATCTACAGGACAAACTGGAGATGGTCAGCAGAGTGAAGGAGGCACTAGCATTAAGGAGCATTGGAAAAAGCTTCCTGCAGAATCTGAGACATGAAGGAAGCCAGGGAAGCTAGGGGGCAGCAATGAGCAAGGAGAGCATTCCGTGTAGGGCAGATAGTCCATGAAAATGCCTAGAGATGGAGAAGTCTTGTGGAAGGAACAAGGAGGCCAGTGTCACTGGATTGAAAACTATATGGGCATAAGAAAGATATGAGAACACTGGAAATTTATAAAGAAACCAAGTTATAAAGGACTTTGTATGTCAGGATGTTTGATCCTGAAGGTTATAGAAAGCCACTGGAGTTTATTTAATTGGGGGTGGGGGGGGCGGGACATAGTCAAGCCTACATTTCAGGAAGAGCAATTTGAGAGCTGAGTGAATGGAAGTCAGACTGAAATGAGGAGAGACTTGAAGTAGGGAGGCCTACTTCAATGCAAGAAGACATTGCAATAGTCTATGCGTAAAATGATTAGGGCCCCAACCAGGGAGGTGATCATGCCAGAGGAGAGGAGACAAATGCCAGAGATATTCTGAAAGGAAAATTACAGGACATAGTGACAGATTGGATATAGAACATGGAAAAGAAAGAAGTTTCTGTGATGACAGCTAGGTTGCCAAACTGGGAACCTTGGTCACAGGAGAGATGCTGGATAGTAATAGGAAATCTTGGAAGAGAAGAGGGTTTGAAGGTAGAATATAGCATGTTCAGTTTTGTGCATGCTGATTTTAAGTTTTGTATGGGATATTCAGTTCAAGATGCTCACTAGGCAGTTGGAGATAAGAGACTGGAGGTCAGGAGAGAGTCAAGGAAAAGGGATAATCATAGATCTAGAAACAAACATCACCAAATAAGGACTATTGATATCCTCAAGGTTTTCTTCTCTGATAGAATATAAGCTTCTTGAGGATAGGATATTTTTTTTTGCATTTCTGTTGCCAGTGCTTAACTTAGTGCCTGAAACATAGTAAGCACTTAAGAAATTGTTGCTAATGGATTAATCTACTCTACCTTTCATTTTAAAGATTTTAAAAATATATATATAAAGAAAACAAGTCCTAGAGAAATTAAATTACTTGCCGATATTGTTACAAGTAATAAGTGGTAGAGCCCTTATTCAAACTGAGTCATGTGACTCCAACTCCAATACTCATTCCCCCATATCAATCAGGATTCTTACATATATTGACTTCTTTTGAAATTACTTGTTTGATGGATATGTCCTCAAGAGAAAGAAAATATTTTAAATCTAGAACATTGGGAAAATTTATCTTTATTGATAAATATTTTTTTCCCATAAAACTCAAAGGAGAAGGGGTGGGGCCAAGATGGTGGAATGGAAGCGGTAACTTTTCTAAGCTCCTCCATGATTCCTGTCACTAAACTTTAAAAAGTGAATCTGAACAGATTTTAGAGTGACAGAACCCACTGGGAAACAGAGCATGGCAGATTCCCAGCCTAGAAAAGTGCCCACGTAGGTCTGGGCAGAGGGAGTTCGGAGCACATGGGGGCTACACCATTGCAAATCAGAGAGCAGACTACAGCAGAGTCAGAAGGAGCCCCAGCCAGCAGACTCACCCACCACAAGGGCGATTCTCAGCTGTCTCACGGTAGGAGAGAGGATTGGTTGGAGCTGGGTAAGAGAAAGTGCAGGGCACACAGCAGAGACAGCAGCTTCTCCTAGAGCTATTGGCCCACAGCCAGAAAGTTTAAAAATTCAACTACCTGAATTTCCAGAATTTGCCGAGATGGCAAAGTAAACCCTAGCTGCTTTGATTCCTCCTCCCTGACCCACAAAACCAAGAAATAAAAGTCCCACCCAGAGTAAAATCCTGAAATAATGGAAATAGCCTCAGGCTTAGGAGTCACTGAGAAAGGGTGTAACTTAGGCAGTAAGGAGTCTGAAGTGAAGGGAAGAAGGGGTCCCAACAAGCCCCACCTCAGCTGACCAGCAGGAGATCCAGAAGCCCAGGGTGGTGGAGCTATCGAGCACTAACTTAGCACCACCAGGGGAATCTGTGGACACAAGTTCCACTGGCTGACAGCTGCTGAGCCTGCATAAGCTGTAGGCCAGGGGCATAGAAGTGGAAATCTGAAGCACCCAGACCACCTCTTCCCACAGATACTTTGTGAGCCTCAGGGTAGGTCAGGGGAAACACTGAGAATCCTGGCCATGGCCTCAGTCTAGACACCCAGAGGCTACAGCATACAAAGTCAACAATCAGCCACCTAGCTCCCCGTTTGAGAAGCATGGGTCAGACCCCTCTATACCTCAGAAGCAGAAATACACTTTAAAGGTAGGGAAATAGGCAATCACAATGGGCCAGAAGCAACTTGCAAAGAGAAGACCAAAGACAATTGAATACTATTATTGTGAATGAGAAGAATAACTTTCAAGAGACACCATGGACCCTGAACCCACACCTGAGACCACAGAAGGAAATATGAACTGGTCTCAAGCCCAAAAAGCACTCTTGGAGGAGCTCAAGAAAGATTTTATAAGCCAAATTAGAGAGGTAGAAGATAAATTTAAATCTACAGTGACCAAATTGGAAAAAAAATCTCACTGAAGAAAACAAATCCTTAAAAAGTAAAATTTGTGAACTGGGACAGGAGGTTCAAAATCTAACTGGAGAAAATACCTCCCAAAAAAAGGAGCTTCAAAAAACTAAGGAAAATAATTCACTAAAAATGAGTATCAGTCAAATAGAAGCTAAAGACTCTATGATACATCAAGAGTCAGTCAAGCAAAACAGGATGACTGAAAAATTAGAAGAAAGTGTAAAATATCTCACTGGAGAAACAACTGACCTGGAGAACAGATCCAGGAGAGATAACCTAAGAATAATTGGTCTACCAGAAATCCATGATGAAAAAACCAGCCTGGACAACATTTTCCAAGAGATTGTCAAAGAAAACTATCCTGAAGTCCTAGGATCAGAAGGTAAAATAGTTATAGAACGAATTTTACCTAAATTAAATTACATATTTAGTGTCATACCAATCAATATAACAAAAAATTACTTTTTAAAGCTAGAAAAAATAGTAACAAAATTCATTTGGAAGAACAAAAGGTCCAGAAAACCAAAGGAATCAATTAAAAGAAATGCTAGGAAAGGTGACCTAGCCATACTGGATTTTAATCTGTGTTATAAAGCAGAAGTCATCAAAACTACTTGGTACTGACTGAGGAATAGAGTAGTGGATCAATGGAACAGATGGGGTACACGAGACTCAGCAGTCAATGATTATAGTAATCTACTGTTTGATAAACCCAAAGACCCCAGTTTTGGAGATAAGAACTCACTATTTGACAAAAAAGATTGGGAAAACTGGAGTATAGTATGGCAGAAACTCGGCATACACCATTATCTAACACAGTATACCAAAATCGAGTCTAAATGGGTGCATGATCTAGGTATAAAGGCTGATACTGTAAGCAATCTAGGAAAGCAGGGAATAGTTTACCTGTCCGATTTATGGAGAGGGAAAGACTTTATGACCAAACAAGAAATAGAGGGCATTATAAAATGTAAAATGGATAATTTTGATTATATTAAATTAAAATGTGTCTGTACAAACAAAGCCAATGTAACTAAGATTAAGAGGGAAGTAGAAAACTGGGAAAGAATTTTTACAACCAATGTCTCTGATAAAGGCCTCATTTCTAAAATATAGAGAGAACTGAGTGAAATCTGTAAGAATACAAGTCATTCCCCAATTGATAAATGGTCAAATTAAAGATATCTATAAGCATATTTAAAAATGCTCTAAATCACTATTGATTAGAGAAATGCAAATCAAAACAACTCTGAGATACCACATCTCACCAGTCAGATTGGCTATGATGACAAAACAGGAAAATGACAAATGCTTGAGAGGATGTGGAAAAATTGTAACACTAACGCATTGTTGTTGGAGTTGTGAACTGATTCAACCATTCTGGAGAGCAATCTGGAACTATGCCCAAAGGGCTATAAATAATTTCATACCCTATGACCCAGCAATGACACTTCTAAGGTTGTATCCCAAAGAGATCATAGAAGTGGGAGGAAGACCCACATGTACAAAAATATTTATAGCACCTCTTTTCGTGGTGGCAAAGAATTGGAAATTAAGTGGATATCCATCAATTAGGGAATGGCTAAACAAGTTGTGGTATATGAATATAATGGAATACTATTGTGCTATAAGAAATGAGGAGTAGATGGACTTCATATTTACCTGGAAAGGCTTATATGAACTGATGCTGAATGAGAAGAGAAGAATCACGAGAAATCTGTATACAATTATAGACACAATGTATGTGTGATGACCAACTTTGATAGACTGGACTCTTCTCGGCAATGCAGCATTATAAGACAACTCCAAAAGACTCATGATGGAGAGAGATTTCTACATTCAGAGAAAGAACTAGAGAGAACAGAGTTTGAATGCAGATTGAAGCAAATTACCTGCCCTCTTTCTTTTTCTTGTTTGGTTTTGTTTCTTCTTTCCCATTGTTCCTTCCATCCATTACAATCCTTCTTTATAACCTGAGTAATGTCTAATGTGGAAGTATTTACAGGTCTTATACTTGATTGCATGCCACCATGGTGAGGCGGGGGGAGGGGAAAGAGGGGGAGAAAATTTGAAACTCAAGTGATTATGGAACTGAATCTTGTAAACCAAAAGTAAACAAAAAAACTCAAAGGAAGCTATAGGCATACTGAATTTTTTTGTGAATAGCATTCATAATAAAGCTAGCATCTTTGTATTCTACAGATTTTCATATATTCATTTTCACTTTAAAATTTACCTCCCTTGTAAGTGCATGTGGCAACACTAGAAAGTAGTTGGTTTTTGTTTGTTTGTTTATTCAGAGAATGTTCCTTTTCTCCTTGAGCTCCAAGAATTTTAGAGGGCAGATAGGTCTCGTTCATTTGAAATTAATTGAACAAACATATTGGGTACCTGTCATGTGGAGTGTTCTACATTAGAGGCTGTGGTGAAAGATATGGCATTTGCAATTGAGAAATTATACTTTCCAGACAATACTTAATATATAATATGGACTCTTATGTTAAGAAACAATCCATGTCAATTTAAGACCATGACTGTTCCAGACTGTTCTTCTTTGGGTCACTGGAAACCACAAGGTTTTATTTTAAGCAATTGGATTTCCATGGCAGATTACATTGTGTAAGCAATGAAAAGACAGCAGATCATGATGACCTATTAAAAGTTGTCACTATAAATCTCTAGTGCAAATCACACAGGTTGTGGAGAAGAATAGAGATTATCTCACACATGTTTATAACAATTGTGAGGCATTGGTCTTAAATCATTTGGTAGTCATTTCACAGAGGGAGGAAACGAGGCACAGAAAACTAAGGGGCAAAGTTAGATATTAGAAGTGCCCACTGTGCGCAAGACATTGAGTAGGGTCTTAGATAAATTCACTAGTGAAATCAATGGATTCATATTGGTGGAAATGAAAGTCCCAAATGCACACTTCAAGATATGTCACCCTGAGCAAAAGAACAGCAAAGTAAAATTACCCTCTACTTTGGTAAAATTTTAGCACAGCCACTTAATAATTGTGTGGCCTTGGTGTACCATTTCACTACTCTGGAATCTAGTTTCTTCATCTATAAAATTACAGAGTTGAAAAAATTATTTCTAAGGTCTTGCTCAGTTCTAATATTCTCTGATTCTGACTGGGTATTTACAGCTATGATATCCAGCCATCTTGCCCCCTTCTTGACTGATGATTCACCTCTCCCCACCCGGAACTATAACTTTTTTCATGAGACCTTCAGAAATCATGCCTCTATTTTCTGGGGACATTAATCCACTCATCTTGGGCACCATCACCTTGGGGCCATGCTGTATCAATTAGTTAGTAAGTACAAATTCACCTAGCCCACTATATGTAACTGACCCTAGAAGAAAGTAATTTGTGTATCACATCATATCCATTCATCTATCCAGGCCAAATTTCTATACAACCCAACTTTTAGATCTACCTCTACCCCAGATTTCTAACTCCTGCTCTGGGCATAATCTAATGATTACTGCCATTGTTTCTAGAAAGGAAAAGGCATATCAGTCCTCTGTCCTACAAATTATTTTATCATTTCTTGCTCCTATTACTCATTTTTAATTTATTCCTCCTGGAAAATAAGATGCCTGGGGTTGTTAAAGCTAGTTATAAAATAAAAATAAATAGTATCATACAAAGTATCTAAGGAACCTTTCTTTTAATAAAAACACATTAATTTAATACATAGACTTTCTGAGATTTATTTTAACAGGGTAGATATTACATTTAGCTTACATCTATGTTCTCACCCATTTTTTAGATTTTCAAATAGCTTATTTCCTGAAATTGAGGCTGTTACTGGAACTTTATTTTATTTATTTATTTATCAGGTGAGATGACCTGACTTTATGATTTCAAATATCAGAATAAGGCAAAAAGTAATGTAAAAATGTAAATCTCCTAATATATCTGGTCAGCTTAGTATGAGATCCCATAATTGAAAAAAAATTTCTCCAAAGTGCCACAAGTAATATAAATTTTAACTTGTAAAGAGCACAATTAAATCTAATCATGTTGCATGTGGCCCCTATGCAGAGAAATGTATTTGAAAGTCATCTTAAAGATTTTCTCAGTACTAATCCTCAAGAAAAAAAATTAGCCTTTCTTTTTAGGGACTGACGGATAAGAAGAGCAAGGGTTTTGATGTGGACACATCCAATCCTTTGAAGTTTAGCTGTCAAGTATTTTTCTTGGGCCCAAACTGAATCATCGATAAGAAATATAAAGATAATATAACAGCTCATTACTAGTAACCTGAAACTTTCCCAGTCATGCCTCCTTTTAATTCTTTTTATTTTCATTTATCTCTTTCATACCTATTATTATAAATGTTGTAATATGATTAGTGTTTTTTCCTAGGAAAAAGTACAAGCCTTTTTAACACACACACACACACACACACACACACACACACACACACACACTTCTGTATTAAACACCTATTGCTCATCTCACCTTGGTAGAATTCTATGCCTTTTCTACAAACTCAGGGGAAAAGATCTTTCCTGCTCTCTAAGGTTAATTCAGGTTTTTCCTTACCAACTATAGGCATCCTGTTCCCATGCTTATAATCTCTCCTTTCACTTTGTTCTTTCCTTTTCCATAGTGTTTTCCAACTACTAACAGGAATTTCCTGAAGGAAATGTTTCACCTTTACATCATCCTGGCTTCCTAGCTCAACTCCCCTTTTTATCGGTAACACTACTATTCTTCCAGTCTCCCAGGAACAAAATCTCAGTGTCATCTTTGATACTCTCTTCCCTCCCTCCATCTTATATATGCAAACTGTCACCATATCCTCCCACTTCCTTTGAAATGTGTCAAATTTGCCCATTCCTCCCTCTTTCCACTAATACAATGCTATATCTGGTTATTTCACTTCATGCCCAGAAAATTAAAACAGCCTCCTAAATTTCTTCTTGCATCCACCTATGCTTATCTACTGTGATTTATCCCACAATAATTTTTTAAAAATAATTATTATGTCACACACCTCATCAAGAATCCCTAAATGCTTTTGCCCTCTTTTTGCAAGGAGTGGGAATTACAAGAGTCTCAGTCCATGACTTCATGTGATACAGATCAACAACTTGTGGGCAATTTATTGTCCTAAAGTGGCTTTTGGGGGTGCACTGAGAAGTAAAGTGACACCCAAATCCAGGCCTACCAGCTACTTTGTATCAGAGACAGAATTTGAATCCAGATGTTCCTGAACTGAAACAAACCCTCTATTCACTATGCAAAATGGCCTAATGATCGCTCTAATATCTACCTAATAAAGTCTGAACTCTTCAGTTGAACCAAGGCACTTTATAAGAGGGCCCTAGTCAAATCCTCATTACTCCCCAGCATGAAATTTATTAGACCTTTTTCTCTCCCCTCCATTTATCCATAACTTACTTAATTTTGTAGTGACTTATCTCAAAATAAAATTCTGCAGAGACCTTTCTATTTAATCCACATTGATCTTTCATTTCTCTTCACCAAATTATATTCTCCCTTTCTTTACTTCACTATTTGCTATCAATCAAACAATAATCTATTTTCCCCTATTTTTGGAAAAGCCTCAGTCTTGCTTCATTTTTTCATTCAAATAACCTGCCATCTCCTCCACTGCACCATTATGCCCCCTAACCAGAAATCCCAATTAGACCAACTCTTCCATTATCCCTAACTGGAATACACTTAGAGTTCCATTCACCACAATTTCTGGACCCAAGTTCACCCCCCCAGTTACCACTCCCTTTTGTTTGGTGTATTTTTCCATTAGAATATATACTCACTGAAGTAAGGGGGTGTCTTTGTTTTTTGTTTTGTGTCCCCAACACTTCACACGTGTACTTGCAAGAAAGCACTTAGAAATTTTTTCATTCATTCATTCATTCATTCATACATGCATTCATTCATTCATACATACATGCATTCATTCATTCATTCATACATGCATTCATTCGTGCATTCATTCATTCATTCATTCATTGCCTTCTTTGTGCCATGAACTGTATTAGAAATTGGGGATTCAAAGAAAAAAATGAAGCAGTTGTTTGCCTTTGAGGAGTTTCAGCCTAGACAGAGGAGATTATATATGTGTATGTATGTACATATGTACCTATATATGCACATATGCATGTATAACAGAAACAAGATAACTTTACACATGTCTGTACGTGTGTATATATGAATAAATGTATTATGTCTAAATACATGTTATAATATACACTCAAAAACATATGTTATAAGACAATCATGGTGGGAATCAAAGAGATTTAGGTACATGAGAAAAGACTTCCTGCAGGAGGTAACACTTAAACTAAGTCTTGAGGGAAACTAGGGGTTTATCTTGTTTTTCTAACAATGCTCATAGGTTCCCAGATAATTTCCTTTCCTTTTTTTAAGTACTTCTTCAAAGTTTGGTGCTTTCATCATTGTCACCATCACCATCACCATCACCATCATCATCATCATCATCATCAATGTCCACTTATTCCATCTAGTTGATAGTCAATAAACACACAATAGAATCCTTCTTATCTCTTCTATGTGTGTTTTTGCTGTAGCTTTTATTGCCCATGAACAAATTATTATCATAGTGTTCTGAGAAATCCAAGTTGCAGCCATAATTCAAAAGCTATTTATCTAATGCCTATTTTATAAATGGTTACAGAGGTAGAAGCTACATAAGAGATATACTCCAGAAGCTCTACCCATGTCTGCATTTAAAAAGAGAGAGAGAGAGAGAGAGAAAGAAGTTATCTAGGAGTAGTCAATGATATATTTAGTATTTTGTCAAAGTTAACCCACGGTTTGTTAGATTTACCATGCAGTGGTTGGGGCGGAATGAGAGTAAACATTTAACAAACCCCAAGGAGGCAGTATAGCAGATCATTTGTATGAGCTAATACACCTTTGTGCTCTCCTCAGTGTTTCTCTTATATGACGCTCTCTGCTGACCTTCTGGGAGAAGGAGCCAGGAGTTTATATGTCTTGTGTCTATTTTCTCCCAGGTATCTGCTTGTTGACACTTGATTGACTCTCATGCTGTTTGAGAGTCTAAATACAGATCACATCAAAAATGAGACCTTAGCAATGATAACATATATAAGAACAGCCTGAAAGTGCTAGACCTCACTAACCTTTATAAATGGACTCTGTTCTCCATTCCCAAAGAAAATATTCCTGGCAACAGACCTTAGAATGTGAAAGCCTGGGAAATAAATGATATTTTTCTAGGGTTTAAGTTGAATGTGTTTAAACTGAATACTTAATTAATTACTTAATAGAGTATTAATTGAATATGTTTCTCAACTGTATGTAATTTTTGCTCTTTAATTTGGGACTTTTAGATGGTTTAAGAGTTGCGGTTTTTCCTAAAACATTATTCCAATATATTTTAAAACAAGCTATTAGGCCAAATAGCTTAACCCCTTGCAGTCCTTGCTCGGGAGGAGAAAGTGAGGCTGATGACTTTGCACAGCCCTCCTTTACTTGAATTCAATTAGTTTGCATTTCACAGTATCACCTTTCTGATGTCATTGTTCTCTTTGAGAATAAAGGACAAACAACAATGATCCTTTTCAATATGGCTTCTGACCTCATCAATCAATTGAAACTGTTCTGTCAATGATTTTTTACTTGCACAATCTTAATTCCTAATTATCTTTTCTCAGGCCTCATTCTTTACTTTTCTGTTGTACTTGATACTATTGACCACCCTCTCCTCTTAGAGATTCTATGGTTTCTGAGTTTTTGTAATAGTACTCTCTCTTAGGATATCTTTCTACCTGTCTGTAAGCTCCTTCTCAATCTTCTCTTCTGGTTTACCATTTCTAGCTTGTCCCCTAATAGAGGAATACACCAGGGTTCTATCCTAGACCCTCTCCTCTCCCATTCTATCCTCTCTTGGTAACCTTATCATCTCCCACAGCTTTAACTCTGAAGGTGACACACAGATTCATATATCTATCCCCAGTTTCTCCCTTGAGCTTCAGTTTATTATCAGTTGTTGTCTATGGGATATTTCCAACTGAATGTCCTAATGATAATTCAAATACCCATGTCCAAAATGTATCCATTATCTTTCTGCTATAAATTCTTTCCTCTTCCAAACTTCTCTATTTCTGTTGAAAGCACCACCATCTTTCCAGTTTTTCAAGTAATCTTAGCATTATCTTAAATTCCTCACTCCCCCTTAGCCCACATACCTAATTAATTACCAATTTTGCTGTTTCTGCCTCCACAACCATTGTAACACCCAACCCCTTCTCTCTACTCACACATCTACCTCCTTAGTTCAGGCCCTCATCACATCTTGCTTAGATTATTTCAACAGACTCCTAATAGACTCCTACCTCAATTATTTTACCACTCTAGTTCATCTCATATATTGCTTTCAAAATGATTTTCCTTAAATACAGATCTGACCAAGTCACTCCCCCATTCAATGATCTCTAATTACTCCCTATTGCCTTTAAGGTAAAATTAAACTCTTCTGTTTAGCTTTTAAAGCACTTTAGAATCTCTCCCCAGTTCGATTTTCCAACGTCACTGGATAGTATTTATATTTTCCACACTCTCCAACCTCACCAGCATTTTCTCTATTGCTAATACTCCATTTCCCATCCTTATGCCTTTGTATTGACCATGCCTAGAAAGGGATTTCTCTGCACCTCCCCATAGAGTCCCTTTTTCATTCAAAATACAACTCGAGTTTTACATGCCCTAGATGATAATGTCCTTTCTCCCACACTGAATTTCTTTTCTAGTTTGTTTTTTTTTATTATTTAGTCATTTTATGTTTATTCCAAATTCACACGTGTATATACTTGTCTTCCTCATTAAAATGTAAGCTCCTTGTTAGTAGGAATTGGTTCATTATTTATGTTTCTTTGTATTCAGTGCCTGACAGAATGACTAGAACTCAGTAGACACTTAATAAATGCTTATTGATGGGATTCCATTTCCATTGATTGGTACAACCTATGTTATTGTACTTGATTGCATTTTTAGCAGTCTCCTGGTACCATTTTATCATTTTGAGCTTATGGTTAACTGAAATGTGTGAATTATTTTGCATAAACTTTACCATTCCCATATCCCCTACATATGCGTTCAGAACTTTACATTTCCACATTAAATTTCCATCCTTAAAAACTTGTTTAGTTGTTCTACCAGAGGAATTAGACAATTAGTCCTATGATTAAATAATGAGATTTCTAGTAAGAAAAGTGATCATCTTCAACCAGACAGACAGCTTCTGAAAGTTAGCCCAAGCACCATTGAGGGAGCAAGGAGATATCTACCAACCAGCCAGATCAAACAATCCAACACTGGTGATCAGCAGAGACATTATCTTTACCCTTGTTATCTTGGAATGCAACACTCCTCTGATGCCTCACCCTTAGCTGAGGGGTACTCAAAGATTACACTAGCAGAGTCCACATTCTGACAAATTCTATCAAACTTTAAAGATCTCTAGAATCTGTTCATCAAGTGAATATATATGGCATATAGTGAGTTGTGAGGTATGCAAAGCACTTTACATATATAATCTCATTTGATCCAAGGCCTGTTGAAGAATGAATAAATATAAATAAGATGTACCCAACCACATTTTACTGAACATGTTTATATGACATTATCTTTGTTAAGCCTCTATTATTTAGACATTAAAAAAATAAAAACCTGCCCTCCTGGATTTTATAATCTGAGTATGACTACTCAACCTTTTGCAAATCCAATTACTCTAATAAAATCTATCCCTTATATCACCATAGTATCCATAAGATATGATCATTAAATTCTTCATGAAATACCTTGCTGAAATCAAGATATACTATGTATTTTTGTTGTTATTGAATCATTTTTCAATCATGTTCTACTCTTCATGACCCCATTTGGGGTTTTCTTGGCAAAGATAGTGGAATGGTTTGACATTTCCTTCACCAGATCATTTTATACATAAAGAAATGGAGGCAAACAAGGTTAAGTGACTTGCCCAGGGTCACACATCTAATAAGTGTCTGAGAACAAATTTGAACTCACATAGATGAGTCTTCCTGACTCCAAGCCCCGCACTCTTTCCACTGTAACACCTAGCTGCTCCCTACTCTATATATAATATAAAATATACTAATATATAAGATATATATCACATGTCATTGTATATGTCTTTTATAATACATATATATAATCAACATATACTATGTACTAAGAGCTCTTCTGATCTACAGGTTAGTAGTTCTATCAACAAAAGAATTAGGTTTGTTTGGCCTAACAGGCTTAGTGAAGCCATGCTGCTTTCTAGAATATAATTACCACAGTCTTTTCCAATGCTTAATTGAAATCTAATCATACTCTGCTTCAAACTGTGTGAAGGCAGTATAAAACTTATTTGAATTAGAGTGAGATTTTGATTTAAGTATTGGTGGTACAGCTTATTATACCTATATTCTCTGGTATTTTTTTTAAATGAACCAGAAAAATTTCATTCTTTGATTCATTCAACAAAAATGTCTTTAATGATTCTTCTACTAAAGCTAATATGCTGAGGACTGTGGGGAATAAAGATATAGATAAGATATGATTCCTCTCCACAATATTAAATTTATTTTAAAATTAATTCTTCATTCATTCAATGAGCATTTATTAAAAGACCTACTAGCTGTCAGGTATCATACTAGACACTAGAGAACAGTAGCAAGAATTTAAATAGGCTTCCCAAAGGAAGTGGTACTTGAGATGATCATTGCAAAAAGCATCATCCTCTTTGTCACCCAGGCTCAAAGTCTTGGTATCATCTTTAATTTTTCCTTCTTTTTCACTTTTCTCATCCAATCAGTTTCAAAGTCCTGTTGATTTTACCTACACAATATCACTTGAATTTGTTCCTTCTTCATTCACAATGAGAACACCAGAGTGCAGTCCCTCATCAGCTCCCACTTGTAGTATTATTAAAACAGCTTTCTAACTAGTCATCTTGACATTTTTTTTCTCTCCAATCCATCTTTCATATAGCTGATGAAATAATCTTTCTAACCTACATGTCTGACTGTTAAAAAAAAAAACCCTCCGGTTCTTTAGTAGATTTTAGAGTCCTTTGCAATCAGTCTCCTCTTCACCTCTGCCATTTTCTACTTTGCTGTGGGGTACATACCCCACCCTTCCTCCTTATTATCAGAGAACTATAATCAAATGATGACCACTGCCTCTGGAAAGGGCATGTCAATTGCTGCCCTATTTCATTCACAATCTCTATGAACACCCAGACCATAACTCCAATCCATCCTTATCACTCCACTACATTTGTTTTCCCCTCCATTAGAATATAAGCTCTTGGAAGGCAGGATGAGTCTTGATTATCTTATTTGTATCTCCAGTACCTACCACAGCACTTGGCACATTATAAGCTCTTAATACCTGCTTTTCCGATTAATCTGATTAATCTGATTCCAATGCACCATGTCAGCTTTCTCCCCTCAGTATTACTTCCCTACTCTAATTTGCACTCCAACCACACTGAACAGTCAGCTGTTCCCTAATTTCATCCTATACTCTCCATCTCTATGTATTTGCATAGTCAATACTTAAAGGATACTCCCTCATTTCTGCCCCCTTGAAAGCCTTTTCTTTTATATTTCCTCCATCATGAAGCCTTCTCTGGCATTTCTCCGCTTAACATACCCCATCTCCCAATTAAAGCAATGTCTTCCTATGAACATTTTGCTCAGAACAATTTGTCTGAACCTCTTGCTGGTCCTTATCACATTCTATTTTTTCATGCTTAATAGTGAACCTGTTGTTTTGTCCCCTTCCAGTTGTATGCTCATGGAAGAAAAGAACTATACCAGTTTTTTTTCTTCTGTGTGTTCAGAACCTTCCTCAGAGTAGGCTTCTAATAAATGTCTGTTTAATTGTATGAGACCTCTCCAGTTTTCCATAAGTTCCCCAGATCTTTGTGATCAAGGAAATTCTGTCTGCAGAGACAGGAGAGCAGGAAAAAGGGGTTAAAATGGCATAATGTATCATATTATTGCTAGGCATTCTTGAGTCTTTGAGACTTTCCCTCCCTTTGTGCCAAAGCAAGACTTTGGATCCTGAAGTGACAGTACTGATGCTGTGCCAAGAGGCTTCATTGCTCCTGCTGAGGCCTGACTTGGGACTTGATGAGGTGCAGGCTCTTCTGGTCTCTGTAGATCTCCCCTTTCCCCTTCCCCTTCATGAACAAGCAGCCACAATTTTCTTTCAGACATAGAGATTAATCATTCCTGTGGGGGATGGGCAAATTGTTATCATGATATTTTCAACACTCAAGAAGACATTCAGGGCTGAGAGTTGAGTTGGCATTAAGTCATGGTGCCAAACATCTTGGAGGACATATTGATAGTTCTGTAGGAAATTTGATGGTTCTGTAGGAACAATGGCTGTTGAGAATATTTGCAGTTAATATGTTTTCCTAATTTTATCTTGCACTTCAATTTTGAGTAAAGCAGTCATTTTTATTCACTGTCATGTGATATCATATCAGAAGTATCTCTCTGGCAGTGGATAACAATAACCAAAAACAATACCAAAAACAAAAGGTAGTATGTGCCAAACAAGTTAAACCACTGCACCTTCACCACCATTGCCCCTCAGATCATTGAGGGAAGAACTCAGAATTCTGAGCATGAGTCCTAGGAATAGCAGGGTTCCCAGGATGATGGCCCTCATTCCAGCCCACTCTTCAAATCCATCATTGAGGGATCCAACTCTTAAGAATACATCTAACATCCTCACCAACGACAACAAACTACAGTCCATGGGCAGTTAAGTCTGAGAGCCACTAGAACAGCAGAATCACCATAATGCTAGTCCGGCTTCTAGCTCAGAGTACACAGCCATCATCCAGGGTCCCAATCCTTGTGGTAAAGGAGCCAGTCATATCTTCTAACTCCCAACGAATGGCTACTCACAGTATAAGCAATATAGCCTAGCTGAAGAAGCAAAGTCATTTGGAGGGAGGAACAAGAGGCTGCAATTGCCAGGTGAGTCAGACCACCAATACTATGAACTCCCCTCAGATCATCATGCAGACACTCTAATAGGGGTGGGGAACCTGCAGCCTCAAGGCCACATGTGACCCTCTAGGTCTTTGGTGTGGCCTTTTGAATAAGTCCAAGTTTAATAGAATAAATCCTTTTATTAGGAGGATTTGTTCTGTGATGTTTGGATTCAAAGGGCTGCACTTGAGGACTTAGAAGGCCACATGTTGTCTCAACGCTGCAGGTTCCCCACCCCTGGTAGACCCTTTAGCCTAAGATCCAGTGTAGCAGTGCCCCATTCACCCTTTCCTGACTCCTTATAACTAGCCCTGCTTTCAGTCCAATCCTCACAGTCATCATGTAGGAGAGCAATCTTTGTGGAGATAAGACCTAGAAATGGGTTTTTATAGGTGCTATTTCTTCTGCCTCCTCAGCAGCTGCAGCTACTGAAGAACCAGAAAAAAAAAGTCTTTGACGCCAAAGTCCTTAGCATTGTCAAATGGTCAACTAGCAGAAACTGATATTATTTGATCAATGGAGATGATAATACAGAAGATGTGTTATCATCTGTTTTCCTGTTATGCCCTAAAGACCATGGCCTTTCCATCTGTCTTAGAGCTGAAATCTGCTATATGTGCTGCCTCTCCATCTTAGAATATGAGCTCTTTGATTGCAGGGAAGGTATTTCTTTTCTATTTGTATCTTCACCACTTAATAATTTTCATTCATTCATTTATAAACCTAGTAATTTATTTCATTAATTCATTCATTCACGTGATTGAGAGCAAAGGGGTTTGATTTTAAGAGAAAGAAATTCAAAAGTATTGGCAGCTCACAAGCACACATTTGAGGAGACTGGATGTGGGACAGGCTTTAAAAGCTTGGAAGTAGCTGGGGGGTGCTACAATTGAACTGAATTAAATATTTTAAGTTTATAGATTTGCAGTATCTCTCTTTTCATCCACAGTGCCCCATGGGTATAATATACCCCTACTTTATTTAATCACCAAGTATTACACTGAGCACTAAATGATGATATGTCATTCAACAAGAGTGTTCTTATTTTAAAGGGGGTAAGAAATTAGTCTTTCAAAGGAGGTGCCAAAGTAACAGTATTCACACATTCCCAATAACACACATCCTTAAAAAATGGGTTGTAGTGCATTACATAACTGGAAATTAAATTCAATGCAACTTCACCCATCTTCAAAGTTATCTTGAAAAATCTTCCATATCAAGGCAAAGTCATGGAAAATGAAAATCATTCCTTTTTGATTTGGGGGAAAAAAGCGAAATGAAATCTAACCGTTATCAAATATAGAGCTATGCTGATGTTATGTGTCACTTCCTGGCCAAAAATAGCTTTAAATGGTTTTTCTTTTTGTGTCCTTGTTGCCTTGGTTTATAGCAGAATGCAATTATTAGGTAAGTCAGTTGAAGCAAAGTAAAATTTTAAAAATCACAAAGGATCACAGTTTACTTTAATGCATCAGCTCCAATTCTGACTATAATATAAATATGTCCTGTGGAAGCACAACTTCAGGAAGAAAAAAAAACAATTCCGAAGGAGTCAAGACACATTTTGCTCTTTTTCTAATGTGACTAAACAAACATCAAATAACTGAGGACAGATCCATTACGTTTGTCTTTCTGTTAGAAGCAGATTTTCAAAAATCTTTTTAAAAACTTTATCAGTTATAGGACTGAATTATCAATTATACATAGTGTTTCGTTCAATTCTCCAAAAGAAGAAAAGGGGAATAGAATGCTTCTCCTTTCATGCCATCTGTTACTGTTTCTCTGAAACCTACCCCCTACCTTTCACCTCTTTTCTTCCATTTTTGTTTCTCCTTTTCTAATGGTGGAATGTGAACACAGACATAAATCTTACTGGAGTGCTGGACTTGGAGTCAGGAAGAACTGTGACCAATCCTGCCTGTGATATTTACTTTGTGACCCTGGGCAAGTCAGTTCACCTCTTTGAGCTCCAGTTTCCTCATTGGCAAAATGGTGATGATGATATGTGTAGTAATAACTTCACAATGCTTTTAGGATCAAAGGAGATAATGTATATAAAGTCCTTCACAAATGTTAAGATGCCATATAAATATGTTATTATTACTATTAATATGCCCTTTAACAGTTGTCATTATAGTGAATTTTCATAAATTACTCAAAATGTTATTCATTTTAAATTATAATGGTTTATTGCAGACTTGAAGATGCATCTTAATTATTCTTCTCATGAAACTAGCTTTCATAAACATAACTGTAGATACACACACCAGTCTGTGACTTGTTTTTTTTTTTTTTGCTTTTTTTGGAGGGGAAAGGAAGGGCATTTGGGGTTAAGTGACTTTCCCAAGGTCACACAGCTAGTAAATGTTAAGTGTCTGAGGCTAAATTTGAACTCAGGTCCTCCTGACTCCAGGATCAGTGCTATATTCACTGGTCCAACTAGGTGCCCCAACCAAGTCTGTGACTTTAAAGCCATTTCATTCCCATTAGCCCTAGTCTTGTGCCATTGTTCATAACCCTGGGAAAGCATAGTGATTTGGGAACAGTGCAGGTGGTATCAAAAATCACCTGAGCTGGAATCCTACTCAGGCTAGTCGGGCAACCCAAGATAGGTCACTCAAGTTCTCTGAGGTACTATTCTCTACTTATAAAATGAAAATAGTAATAATACCTATGTCCCAGAATTATTGAGAGGAAAAAATGATTAATTATATGTAAATTATTTGCAAACATTAGTATGTTGGATAAATTTATGTATTAGTATTATTGTTAGGAGTACTTCTTCAAGTGAAAGTGGATTTAATGTTCAGATAATGCCCCCAAATATATGTTAAAACCATAGTTCTAATATAGAATGATGAAAATACGGGGGTTTTCAAATTTAAGGAAAAATGAGGAGACATTTGAAGACATAATGACTCCTCAAAACACTTATGTTTCTGAGGTTGGCATAATATTTTATGAGGACAAGAATACTCTGCCCTTTTTCATCTTTTTCATTGCTCTCCTTTATTGCAATGAGTTGGTGAAGGAAGTACTTTTAGGAGTATGCCTTACTTTTAGAAATACGTCCTAGAAATGGAGTTCATTACTTTGACCATGTACAGAAATCCACAACCTCAGCGCTGTGAAAGGGAGTTTTTGTAACAGCAAGTCTTGCATTTGGCATTTACAGCCAATGATAGAGTTTTTATGAGTTAATTTAGTCCTTCATTACAGCACACTTTATTTTCTTTGGCCTGAAACTTCTAAAACTCTAATTTGGCTCAGGCAAAAGGTTATCATTATAGAAAGTTATTACCATGGGAACAAGCAACAGAAATATCATCACTTTTAAATCAAGAGTATTAACCAGAGATGGTGAAATTATTTAGATTATGTCTTCCTCCTCTACCTTCTTTATTTTTCCAGAAACTCTTGTAGTTCTAAACACAGCTCCCTAGATATTAGGTTGTTCAGTATTTTTTAAAGTAATATCTTCCACAAAGATTCTGATGCTAGGAGGCCCCTCCTGCCCTTTTCCCATGTTTTAACAGTTTGTTCCCAGGTAACATTAATTAAGGATACAGTTGTGCATATTGTTAATATAGTATTCAGTAAGATATGATTAAACTTGGCAGAATGAAAAGAGTCAAATTTGGACTCAGGCACCCTGGTTTCAATTCCTGGTTCTAATACTAACTGAATGACCTCCTAGGCTCTCTGAATCACAGTCTCACCACCTGTACAATGGAAATAATAATTCTTACACTATTTACCCCCACAGAGTTGTGATAATGTATTTTGTTAACTACAAAACGCTATGTGAAATATTATGCCAATCTAGGAAAACTTTGGCTTCTTAACCTTGGCCTAACTATATATCACCAGCTGCCCATAGGGAAGCCTTTGGGGATACCCCATCATCATTTCATGATTAAATTGTTTTCCAAATGAATTTTTTTATTTAAACAAATGCTTTATTAACTTCTGTTTTACATCATTCATTTCCGTGAGATTTTGAGTTACAATTTTTACCCCCCTGTTTTTCCCCTACCCATCTGTAATGGAAATGCAAATTTAAAGATCTTCCCTGCCCCTAGCTTAAGTGCACCTGGAGACTGTGGTGGGAGGCTTGTTTTTCAGGAAAGCCCACACCTTGATACTTTGTGAATGGGCAGTGGGTCCAGAAGGTTTTTACATTCTCTGAGCCAGGAGAAGGCTATATAAACCCGGAGGAGAGGCTTTGCTTTGGGGCTCACTTTGAGAAGTGTTGTGTGATTTAACTAGATGAGACTCTGGGAAGCTGTTGTTGAGAGCCCCCTGGCTTTGAAAACCCAGATGTTGATGCTTCCCTCTCTGGTAACTGTGATTTGGTATTGATATAATGGTTGGTCAGTTTGGAAGCCTGTCTGTTTGATCTGTAAGTTCTGTAATTCTGAAGTTCAGGGTGCTGACCTTTTTCCCCTGAACTAGGTAATGTGTGTTTGTTTGATTAAAGTGAACTTGTTAACTCGTTTTGAGTTGCTTTCCTTTTGAAAAGCAGATATAAGAACCTGTGTTGGCAGACACCCTGGGGATATTGGGGTGCTTGCTGCTACACCATCCTCCCAGAATAGCAGTCCCACAAGATATCGTTTTCTCCAATCTGCTCTCTCCCATGTCTTCTCCCAAACCCCCTTTGACTTTTCCATTAGAGGAAGGTGAATCTTTGTGTCCCAGTGTCTGCACATCTTATCTCCCAATTACAAGCAAAAGAGTATTAATAATAGTATTTATATATATTTGAAACATTTAATCTTAAGACCTCGAATTTCAGATACATTTCCTTCCTCCCTTGTCACCCATTCCCTCTGGGAAGATAAGTAATTCAGTATATGTTGTACATGTCTAGCTATGCAAAACATTACCATGGTAGATATATTGTACAAGGCTGCTTATAATTCCCTCCCACTCATCCCACCCCTCCACCTGGTCCATTCCCTAGTTGATCCTGTCCCTCTTCTATAGTGGGTACTTCCAACCTCCCCTCCCCCCAAGGATGCCCTCCCATCTATCATCCCTCTTCTCATCCCCCTTCCCCCTATTCTGCTGCAGGTTGAGATATCCCATTTAGTATGTATGTCATTCTCTCCCTGAACCAAATTCAATGAGAATGTGGTTTTGCCTTTTTGCCTTCCTATTCTTCCCCTCCATTGCAACCACTTCCCCTTGCTTCTTCTACATGAGATAGTTTGCCCTACCCTGTCTTTCCCTATCTCCTCTTGCCACTTTCCTCTCTCACCTCATAATTTCACCCCTTAAGTATCATTCCTTCCCAACAAATTTAACCTATGCCCTCTCTCCATGTATAACTGTAAACATTTATACACACATTCGCATATGTATTCATATGACCATACACCCTTCTTCCATTATTTTCATACTGAGAAAGATTTCATCAGTCACAGTTATTGTTTTTCCATATAGGAATATAAATAATTCAATTTTGACAAGTTCCTTTTGATTTCTTTTCCCTGATTACCTTCTTAGGCATCTCTTGCTTCTTGCATCTGGATGTCAAATTTTCTATTCAATTCTGGTTTTTTCCTCAAGAATGCTTGAAAGTCCTCTATTCCACTGAATGACCATATTTTCCCCTGAAACAAAATACTCAGTTTTGCTGGGTAGGTGGCCCTTGGGTTCAGTCCCAGCTCTTTTGCCCTCTGGAATATCATATTCCATGCCCTTTGATCCCTCAGTGTAGAAGCTGCCAGGTCCTGGGCTATTCTGATTGTGTTTCCACAATATTGAAATTGTTTTTTCCTGGCTGCTTGGAGTATTTTCTCCTTGATCTGGGGATTCTGGAATCTGGCTATAATATTCCTGGGAGTTTCCTTTTGGGGATCTTTTTCAGGAAGTGATAGGTGGATTCTTTCAACCTCTATTTTGCCCTCTGGATCTAAAACATCAGGGCAATTTTCCTTGAGAATTTCTTAAAGGGTGATTTCTAGGTTCTTTCTTTGATCATGGCTTTCAGGTAGTCCAATAATTTTTAAATTGTCTCTCCTGGATCTATTTTCCAGGTCAGTGGTTTTTCCCATGAGATATTTCACATTGCCTTCTAATCTTTCATTTGTTTGGATCTGCTTAACAGCATCTTGATTTCTCATGAAGTCATTAGCTTCCATTTGCTCCAGTCTGACTCTGAAGGAAAGATTCTCCTCAGTGAACTTTTGAGATTCTTTTTCCATCAGGCAAATTCGGGTTTTTAAGCCATTCTTCTCCTCATTGCCCTTTTGGGCCTCCTTTGCCATTTGAGTTAGTCTACTTTTTAAGGTGTTGTTTTCCTCAGTCAGGCTGTTGACCCTCATTTCATACTTTTCCTGCATCCTTCTCATTTCTCTTCCCAATTTTTCCTCCACTTCTCTTATTTGATTTTTAAAGCCCTTCTTAAGGTCCTCTATGGCCTGCAACCCACTCATGTTTTCCCCTGGGGCTTTTGGAGCAGGACTTCTGACCTCACAGTCCCCTTCCTACTCTAATCCTGGATCCTCTTTGCCCCCAAAGTAGGAGTCTAAGGTTGGATTTTCCTGTTTAATTTGTTTCCTTTGCTTTGGCATGTTGCCACTTAATTATTTGACTTTTGGGCTTGGGCTCTGCCGCCAGACAGGGGAATTTTCGTCCCGAATGTGTGGGGGACATCTTCAGTTTCTGGTAAGCTGGAAACTCACCCAGGACCTCCGCCCCAGATCACAATCCAGATCCAGGGAGGTTAAAGCAAGAGAGATTACCCCCAAGACTGATCGCTGGATCTCCCTACAGTTCGCAGGCCAGGAGCTGGAGCTGCCTCTGAAAACTACAAAATGGTGTGTTTCCTCAGTGGCTTCTAGCCCCCAGGGGAGGAAGCTGACACATTCCTCAAATACTGGTACCAAAGTCCATAGGGCACTAACCTCTCACTTTGTCCTAGGCTTGTCTATGTTGATAATTCTGGAATCACCACAGCTGCTGGTGTTCTGGGGTCCCTCTAGCTGGCTGCTGGCCCTGCCACTCTGGGGCTAAAACCACCACTCAGGATCCCTGTGCACTGCACGCTGTGCTGCCAGGCTCCCAGACTGCTGTGCTGGCCCTTCCTGCAGGGCTACTGGGCTGTCCTCAGCAGGCGGTTAGCTTCTCTGTGTCGTTCTGTGGGTTCTGGGGCTCCAGAAGTTGTTCAGAGTCCCCTTTTACATAGTTTGGAGGTAATCTGGGGGCAGAGTGGCTTGGACAAGCTGTTTCTACTCTGCCATCTTGGCTCCGCCCCCACAAATAATCTTCTTAAGTTACTGGTGTAAAACAGTCACTCCTTGGATCAGAGGGAACCAGTGGCTACTTATTGCTTCTAGGATAAAATACAAGTTCCTTGGTCTAATATTTGAGGCCCTACTTGGACTGGCTCCCATCAGTTTTGATTACTAGATGTTCCTATAATCTCTCAACTCAGTGAATTTTTATTAGCTATCTTTTAAACCTGGAATGCACCCCCTCCTCATCTCTAACTGTTCAAATCATTCTGTTCCTTTAAATCATTCTGTTCCTAACTCAGGTGCTAGCACCTCTCTGAGGTCCATGAGCCTACATAGTGAATTTGGTAGGCCCCTTTTCCATTTTTTCCTAAAGTACTTAATTTGGGTCTCTTCTTTGCCCATTCACTTTCTACCTCATTGCTAACTGAATACAGCCCCCATTCTTCCCTAACATATTGTCCTTAAAGGTAGAGATATTTCCACTTTGTATCTCCAGTGATTAAAGAAGTGCCTTACATTTATGTAGGCAAAACAGTCATGGAATCACTGTAGGAACTTTAGGAATCCAGGACAAAGGTGACCACCTCCAACCCACCCCTTTGAGTCATGCTAAATGAAACTCTGGGCTTTTCTATCTGATATTACTACTAACTTCCAGAGGGAATGATGGGAGTTGAAAAGAATTTACTTAGCCCAATCTAAATATCACATGGGCCTGGGAGAGTTGCTGCATAGGGACAAGTAAAGTCATTGAGAAAGGCAGATATGACTAGGACTCTTGCTGTGTTGGCTTAGAACACTCTGAATAAGACACAAAAGACCAGGGAAAATCCTAAGGTTGTGGGGTGGGCTATCTTACCAAAGGTGATAGCCACTCCCTTGTAGGGAAGAAGCTGACTCACAGCTGCAATTCAATTAAAAAGCTTCTGTTGGCCATCATGGCTTAGTAGAGAAATAATAGATTGCAGCAGAGCAGAAAAAGAAGCCCAAGGGATAATGTCAGCCCCTCTACTGGGTACGCAGCGAGCTGCAGCTTCAGCAAAGAGCTGTTCTCCAAGATACTGCTAGAATTATCTTTCTATCATGGTACAGTTGAGGAATTCTTACCATTAGTTCTTCTTCTTACATAAATAATTAGAGGTCTTAGTTTGGAAAGTATGTTACCTCAGAAGGGTAGCACGGGTCCTTTGGAAGTTATCAATTTAGAATAATTTTGTCCTTTGGATTAGAAGTTCACATATTCATAGGGGAATAATGCTGTCTAGGTAATGTTTTATTTAAAGAAGCAGGCCAGGAATCATTAAGAACATGGAGTGCTATCTAGGGAAGGAAATCTACATGTGGTGCTATAGTGTGGGATGGGCAGCTAGGTGGCTCAGGGGATAGACCACTGGGCTGGAGTTAGGAAGCCCTTGCCTCAGATATTCCTAGCTGTGTGACCCTGGGCAAATTACTTAAGTCTGTTTCCTCACATGTAAAATGATCTGGACAAGGAAATAGCAAGTCACTCTAGTATCTTCACCAAGAAAACGCCAAATGGCATCACAAAGAGTAGTGTATGATTAAAATGCTTGAGCGACACAGTGTGGGACCCAGGGCAAGCAAGGAGAATCATATGGGCCCTGGAAGCTCAAAGGTATGGGAAGGAGGACTAAACATCTGCCAGGTAAAGAGAAGTATGTTGATTATAAATTTTAGATACTTTACAAGTTTTCACAGGATAAACTGTGAAAGAATAACCAGGAGAAAGGCATTGTACTTCCTTGTCTCCCTGAGGATTCTGAATAACTCTGCCAAAGCTTTTAGGGAGCTCTGTTCAGGCTTATTTTGCTCTGTGCTACAAATACTGTGCTTCTCTACTCCAGAAACAAGACTTCATTAGGCTGGTATTGCTCTTTATGAGTAGAGATGGGATTAAATTATTCTGACTATTATAAATATCCAAATTAACTATAAAGGACATATGAAGAAAGATGCTATCTGTACCCAGAGAAAGAACCAATAAATAGAAGATGTATAGAATAATTTTATACATATATATCTATTTGTGTCTAATGTCAGCCATCTCTGTGGTGGGGGGGGAAGGAGGGAAGAAAAAAAAAGGAAAAAAATTTATATTATAGTTGTGTCATATATTTAAAAGGAATAGTAAGTTATATGTAGTAGATTGGCAGTTCCATGTGCAAATATCTTTTTTATTATATTATATTAAGGAAATACTTGTTTTATTCCATTAATTAAAAATAAGATAATTTATTTTAAAAAGAGGGCCTATGACCAATTTCCCTTTTCCTACCATCACACAATACTGGTTATGTTTATGGAAGAATTTTATAAATCCTTTGGCTTTTTGCTTCAAAAGTGGCATGTGACCCCATTGTTTAAAGAATAATGTACCATTTGGTAACTTTATAGCTGTCTCACCCTGAATGGTAAATTGTGAAAACAAGAATACAAAAGTGAAAGGCATTAAAGGTTGGAATCTAATCATAAGATTAAAAAAAACTTTAAACTATTAAATTCTTCTTAAAAATAAGCATGAATAGACTAAAACTCTACTAATACTTGGGATAATCTTCTACAATTTGGGAGGAAGACATTGTCAACAGTGTATTAGTGAAATTTTAACACTGGAAATAAAGGACATGGCAAAGTATGAAAGATTTCTTGAAGAGACCACAATATGGTTGGACTAGTTATGGGGGAATGATGGTCAAAGGGGAGCAAAGTCCTCACTTGGAGGGAGCAGAGGGGAATGATATCTTTTGCTATTAGTAAACTCATAATGAGAGAAGACCGAGGAGAGATGACAATGAGTTCAAATTTTTCCATGTGGAACCTGAAAAGTAAGCAACTGAATATAATTAACTGAAGACATTAAAAAAAAAGATATGTAATTAAAAGTGGGTGAAACTAGAGGGTTGACAGGGTAGATCAGCGTATCATTCAAGTCAGCAAGCATTTATTAAGTACCTATTATGTACCATCTACTGTGCTAGGTACTGGGGACATAAAGACAAAAAAAACCTCCAATCCATTCTCTACAAAAATTTACTTTCCGGTAGGTAGAGACCAAAGAATAGTGAATGAGTTTGATTAGAAGCAAATTTTAATAGATTGTGCTATGTAAAGTCAATTCGGTCAAGGAATTAAGTGAGAAAACAATAAACTGCTTGTTTCATGTTATTAAATGGATATTATACTAAATTAACCATGTAAACAAACTGAATTAGGGGGAGACAAGAAAGGGTCCTAGGATATAGATCTAATGGGCCTCAAATAGTATGTGTTGGGAAATTTAAAAATCCTTTTAAGAAAGGGATAAAAAGAGGAAGCAAGCTAGAGAGAACAAATAATTTGGAATGGATATTATGGGAAGCAATGTTGTTCAGTGGAAAAAATGCTGGATACAGAATCTAAATTAGGTTTAAATACTTGGTCTGCCACTTAGTTACCTGTGTGACCATACATCAATCACCTAACCTCTCTAGACCCCAGTTATCTCATCTGTATAACGAGAGGAATAGACTAGATGACCTTTGAGGTCCCATGCAAACTCTAGGTTATGATCCTATGATGTCAAAAGAACCCTTGGAAAAAGGTTGCTTCCTCTGTAAATGCTAATGAGATATTCCTTCAAGAGACATTTAGGGATGGCCACAGGCCAGCAAAAAGTAGGTTAAGCTATCTCATCCTTCAACTTTATTTCCCCACTTTAAATGGAAGGACATAAAAGCCCTTTATGCAATTATAGGTTTTCAAAAATCATAGGATTTAGAGTTGTGAAGGACCTTAGAGAATAAATTTAATCCAACCCCCTGATTTCAAAGAAAGAGAAACTGAGTCCTACAGATATCATGCGATTTATTCAAAACTGCACAAGTAGCAGAGCCAAAATTTGAATACTAGTCCTCTCAATACCAGTTTAGTCTTCTTTCTATTAAACGTTACTCTTTTCAACCATGAAAAATAAATCCTGGGGGCGGCTAGGTGGCACAGTGAGTAGAGCATCGGCCCTGGAGTCAGAAGGACGTGAGTTCAGAACCGGCCTCAGACACTTTTAATGCACACACAAACAAAAACCTAGCCGTGTGACCATGGGCAAGTTACTTAACCCCAATTGCCCTCCAAAAAGCAAAATAAAATAAAATAAAATAATTCCTATCTAAGATTCAGGATTGCTATAGGTTTCATTTTTTCATTTTAGCTATTCTAGTCCCTCTGGCCAACCAGTATACAAATCAAGAAAATATCCACTCAGAATTATTTTCGCCTCTGGGTGTGTGGGAAAATAATAATATTTGTGACTATTTTATATGGTGTGTAGGTATATGTAGATATACACATGTAACACATACAAATATCTATATACTATATATAGATATAGATATATACTACATGTGTATATATCTTTGTACCTAATATGTATACATAATATATAACAAAACACAATATATATATATAAAATAGTCACATATACATGTATTATAAAGACTTACATTTCTATATGTATTTAATTATTTAGTCAAGACTATATATTTTTATTATTATCATAGGGAATAAAATATTCAAAAACTGACTTGGTGAATTCTAGCCATATATACCAAGTCAGCACACATCATTACTCTATCAAACATAGTCACTATCATCTTATTGTCAATTCAACCAAGCAAAAGATCACCTGGAGAGCTTATTCATCTGACTCTCCCTGAAAAATTGATTTAAAAAAAATTAAGCCACATGGTAGCAAAAAGAGAATTGTGCATGATTATTCAAACACTTTACTGAAAACCACATTTTAAAAATCCCTCAATAGGTCACAACAAATTTTAATTTACACTATTTGATAAATAGACTTGTAATAATTTTAAATGAGACAATTGACTTGTGGACCTAAGAAGTCATTTCTTTTAAAGAACAGCACAAATTATTGAAAAAAAAATCACTTCCTGCGTGGATATTGATTCATTTCTTTATAAAAAGAAGAAAAAGAAAATTATAATTATTGTAGCACTGCTGATTCTATTATAAAGAGAGGTCTACCAATATATCTATTATTAACCCCTATTGTCACTAGTTTATGATCTCAGCGGTGAACTTGGCACAAAAGATCCCCCCCTTGGAGGCACATTTTTCTCACAGAATTTTTTAGTCATTTCTCTTATGAATTATACAGTGGCCAGAAATGACATGAATTCAAATAAGCTTTTCCTCTCTAATCACACAAAAGAAAGGTTTATTCTTTGAAAGGAAAATATTTACCTCAAATATATTTATTATTTTTGACATTTTGTATGTTCTTTTATATTTGAATATTCTTCCAGTGTGTCTGCTAGAGGCAAAATATTTCTTTCTGAACTAGCCAAAACAGAATCCAAACAATGGATCGCTTTGACCATCTTCAAAATAGAAAGAGACGCAAAGAAGGCAGACTCTGTCATGATGGTTGGGATCAATTGTCAAGTCAACTGCAATGACCAGAGTGCTGGTAAAGGCCTAGTAATTAGACACTGATATGTAGACAAAACCAGAGAGGATATTTTGCACATTTAGAAACTTCAGAGCCACATGTATGCTAAACACTATAGACACAAAAAATCACATTTCATTTTGAAAAGAATTTAACTTATAAGTACTATATTTGAAATAATACCATACTTTGATTAAGCAAACTCCCAGAAATCCAATTTAAATTGTTTTTAAAAGTATATTTTCTGATAAGAATAGATTTACTAAATCTCCTTACTCTCTATAGGCTAAAGCTGGAACTATAGATAATATCAGAAATATCAAGTTGAAAATGTTCTTAATTGCATTCTGGTAAATGTTTAAGAACCAGCTCTCAGGGGGATAAAGGTACTCATAACACACTTCATTATTAACATTTGTTCATTCAATCAACAAAATAATAAAACACAGTCTTATTTGTAACATTTTGTCAATTTCTGAGGTATAAATGCACACAATTGGCTTATGACAGCTAGTTCAAGCTGGTTCCAACACACCCCTGAGTATGGTCTAAGTTTTCATTTAACAGACAAGGAAATTAAGATCATTAGAAGTAAGGAACTTTCCCAGGTTTTTGTGTTGTTGCTGTTGTTGTTGTTTCCAGTTGTTTCCAACTTTTGTGACCCTGTTTGGGATTTTCTTGGCAGAGATACTAGAGTAGGTTTGCTATTTTCTTCTCCTGTTCATTTTACAGATAAGGAAACCAAAGCAAACAAGGTTAAGAGATTTTGCCAGGTCACAAAAGCTACTAAGTGTCTGAAGTTAGATCTGAACTCACAGAAATGAACCTTCCTGACTCTAAGCCCACTGTTCTATCAACTGTGCTACCTAGCTACCCTTTCTTAAGGTTATGTAGGCAGTAAGTATGAGAGAGAGGATTTCAACACAAATCCTCTGATCCTAGAGACAGTATTCTTTCCATTGGGCAACTTGTTTTAGTTCACAACAATAATTCTAAATAAATTAAATCTATAGTAGCATCTATTTTAATTGTGAGCCTTGGAAGAAACTGGTCATTACTAATGGTTTCATTTACTGTTCTTCACATTCAGTGTGAAACTGTCTTAAAGTCTTCTGCCTATAAGGCTTATGTTAAATTGGATGATCAAATCTAACTAGAAATTCATTTCTCTCATCTCAGTGCCTTGAAAGTAGGAACTAAACGCTCAGCAAATATCTATTGCATTAAATTGAATCTCTTACTAAGGATTGTAGTTAACTGACAATAACCAGTCTGGATACAACTGCCTCCCATAGGAGTAAACCAAACTGTAAAAAATCCAAGAAAAACTCTATCTTTTTTTGGTGTTTTGGAAAGCTATACAACTTTTTTAAAAGGTAAATTTCCTAGATTTTTTATCTGCATTTAACCTTCCCAAATGTACAAGTTCAGGCCAGATTTTAAAGACTTGGTGGTTTTAAAAGTCAATTTGTTTAGAAATTGAAACATCTAGATCCAGTGTTTGTTTCTAATTATAACATGACAGTGATATAAACAAAAGTCTAAAAAACATGACCTTCACTAAATGTGCTCCCTCCAAGTGCCAAGAGCAAATGTCATTGCTGGAAATGAGAAGAGAAAAACAAATTTGATCCAGTTAAGGCAAGTTTGAAAAGGAAAGTTTGGAAAAAAAATTCTTTTTTATGAAATTCTAAGTTTCACACCATAGCATTGCATTAAACATGCAGAACGATGAATGAAGCTGTTAGTAATGACCGGCATCTTCCAAAGCACACAGAGCGAGAGAGATTGCTACTATCAATATAATTTTTTAAGAACTACTGTTGAGGAGGCTAGGTGGCGCAGTGGATAGAGCACCAGCCCTGGATTCAGGAGGGCCTGGGTTCAAGTCCAGCCTCAGACACTTAACACACACACACACACACACACACACACACACACACACACACAAACTAGCCGTGTGACCTTGGACAAGTCGCTTAACCCCAACTGCCCTCCAAAAAAAAAAACTACTGTTGACTCGACTACCAATAACTCAGAGTATTGCCTGTTACAGAATATAGCAGTCATCTGATGAAAAACCAAGCGTCTTCTAATTCAAGCTACCTAGGAAGCAAGGCACATGTTTTCAAGTCAAACTTTTTATTGAAATTCAACAGGATTATATTTCCAAGCCCCAGACTATAAAGAGATGTTATGATGTTCTATATCAACATTAAAATGAGTGACTCACCTAGGGAAGTTTAATACCTACTCGTACTGATTTTACCAGTCTCCAACAAGGCCACAGGGCAATGACATTGTCAATCATCCTCTTCCCCTCAGTATTATATTTTCACTAGGTCTTTATCACTTCACTTTCTCCTGGTTCTTCTACCTATCTGACCATTCATCCTGAGTCTCCACTGCTGAATCTTTATCCAGATCATGCCTGCTAATTATGAGTATCTCCTAAAGCTCTGTCCTTCTTTTTCTTCTTCTATACTATTTGACTTTGAGATTTCATTAGCACTCATAGTTTCAATAAGTGTCACTATGCAAATGATTCTCAAATCTATTTATCCAGTCCTAAACTCTCTTTTGCCCTCCAGTTTCAGATTTATAAGTTCTTGTTAGACATCTTGAAGTAGATGTTCTATAGACATTTTAAACTCAATTATGTCCCAAATTGAATTCATTATCTTTCCATCAGACCCTATCTCCCTTTCACATTTCACTATTGCTGTTGAGGCCACCACCATCCTCCCAGTTTCCCTTATTCAAACCTTAGTTATCATCCTTGACTCCTGACTCTCCCTCACCACATCCCATATCCAATTTATTGCCAAGACCTGTCCATGTTACCTTCATAATATCTCTCATATAAGTCCTCTTTTCTTCTCTGCCACTGCCATCGTTGTTGTACAGGCCCTTATCTCACAATTGGTTTCTTTCAAAGTACCCCCTCCCCCCCGGTTATCTGCCTGCAACAAGTTTCTCCCCATTCCAGTCCATCCTTGATATATAGAAAGCTCTCTTCTCATCTCTGCCTCCTGGCTTCCCTGGCTTCCTTCAAGTCCTAGCTAAAATATCACCTTCCAGAGGAAGCCTTTCCTGATTCTTCTTAATCCTAGTGCTTTACCTCTGTTGATTACTTCCACTTTATCTTTTATATAGCTTGTTCTCACATAGCTATTTGCATGATGTTTCCCCAACTAGGTTATGAGTTCCCTGACAATAGGGACTTTTGCCTTTTGTTTTATGCTCAGTGCTTAGCATAGTAACTGGCAAATAATAGATACAATATTTATTGATTTATTTACTGACCATGAACTATAATTTATTATTAATCATTTGATGAATTTGTTGACCTATGGACCAATAGGTAATTTTAATGAGTCAGCATTATTCAATGGAAAGCAAGCTTGAAGCTCAGAAGACCTGAGATCAAGTACTGCCTTTGACATTTACTAGATACATAACCCTGAACAATTCATAAACTCTCAATGCACCCAGGAAACCCTCTTAGATTATATATTGCAATGTACCAACCTACATTAGTAATGGAAGTTCCTCAATGTAATTTCCCTAAATCAGGGAAATCACAGATCTAGCCCCTATTCCCATGTCATTTCTCTGGCACAGAAAAGGTAGTGGGGGAAGAAATGTAATTAGATGCCCACTTTGTAATGTGCCCTCCCTTGATCCATGTTCAATTACAGATTAAAACACTAGTGAATTAATAATTATTTTGTCATCTCTGGAAACACGAGTTAAGATACAAGAAAGAATACTATAGTAGCTTTTAGATAGAAATATAGAAAGGTTGAATTTTAATATGGAACATTTTTTACTGTTATGAAGAAACACTTCCTAACAAGTAAAGGGGGGAAATATGTGGTTTCCAGGAAAATAATCATCTCTCCTGTATTTTGAAATACAATATTCTCTTGCAACCATGGCATCCTATTATATAAAAAGGAACATAGTCAATATAAAGTATGAAGTTGTTTTAAAACCTTATAGACAAAGAAGTATGAACCATTATTTTCTTTAATTGAGAAAAAATAAAGATAACTCCTATGCTAAAATCAAATAATAAATACCAAAGTGACTATGAACTTTATAACTGCTCTTCCCAGGTCATCTGGGGAAATATTATGTCAGGTGAACCAAAAGAGGCTTGACTTCCATGAGCCAATAGCAGACAGGCTGGAACCAAACAATTCTATTGATTTAATATACCAAACACTAATAACATTGTCCCACAATTGGCTGAGGTAAATCTTTCAAGAGGACTCTCCTCTCTGAGCTCTGTAGACTTGCTTTGATGAACAGGACCCATTCTATCTTTCAGTCAAAACAAATTCTGTTAAGGTTATCTTGACCCAGCCTTAGCATCATAAACAAATGAGGGTCCAGGAACAGACTGATTCTTATGAGTCACTTAACTTTACTCTATTACATAACTAGAGACTGCTCCCCTCAGCCTTGCCTGCTATCTTGCAAAGGGCAATTCCTTAGCAAGCAAGAGAAGACACATGGATCTGAAGCTGCCAATGACCACTACTGGATAAACAACTCAAAAAATACTAATGATAGAGAGGATCAATAAGCCTATCTCCATAAGCAAAGAAAGGCAGTGTGTTATTGTAGAGAGAGAACTGGATTTTGACTCCCATTGTCTGAATTGTAACCTAGCTTCACCACCTATCAGGTATGTAATTCCGAATGAGCTATTTAATATCCAAGGCTCAGTATCCTCATTTGTAAAATAGGGATAATGCTATATTACAGCCCACTTCACTGGATTGCTGTGAAGGAAGTTCTTTACATACTCTGAAATGGTGTATAAATGTGAACTATTATTATGTTCACAGACATTATACAGCTAGGTCCCAATTAGTACAAACAATAAATCCTGTGAAGTGATTACATGTATTTGAATTTCCGTATTTGAAGGTATAATTACATAAAATATGGCAATTGGTTCAAGCCCAATGGAAATATGCTTGGGCAGCTAGGTGGCACAGTAGATGGAGTGCAGGGCATGGAAGTAGCCCATTCCACTTTTGAAACAGCTCTGAAATTCGAAATTTCTTCCTTGCATTAAATCCAAATATATTTCCCAGTAATTTCTAAGTATGTGTGTCTGACCTCTCTGGAGCCACACATAACACTTCTAGGGCATCTTCCATATTATTTTACTTCAAATAGTCAAATCCTGCTATCATACATCACCCATCCACTTCCCACATAGTCTCTTCCCCACCAAACAAACTTCCCCCCCAACCAAGTTAAACATCCTTAGTGTTTTCTAAACAATCCTCATATGATATGACTTCAAATCCCCCTGCTATCCTGTTCATTATAGTTTAGATAAACTCCAGTATGTCCATGTGTTTCCTAAAATATGGTGCTCGATCAGAACACAATATTTTAACCATAGTCTTACTGACATGGAATATAGTGGAAAATTGGTCACTATATTTTTTAAAATGTTGCCCAAGATAGCCAAGCATAGCACAATTTTAACTTTCATTGAAAGGGTATCCACCCAAAATGCTGAGGTCTTCTGTGCATGGACTGTTTTGGAACCATGCCTCTTTCATCCTGTTCTCATACAATTTATTATTGTGTATATAATGAAACATTTTATGCACATTATGAAATAATGTATTTTTAAATCTAGCATACTAAATTCCATCTGGTTAGATTCAGTCCATAATTATAGCCTGTGATAATCTTTCAAATTCCTGTTCTTTCTACCCAAATGTTAGGTACTCCTCTCATTTCTGTGACAACTAAAAAATTCACAATCATGTCATCTGTCTTCATCTAAGTCATTCCTAAAAATAAAAAATGGCATCATAAGGTTGGGGACATAGTCTTGTAATACACTACCATAGAGATCTCCCTTTATCTTTGTTTTGTTCATTAGACCAATTAAAAATACAACTAATTGTACTATCATATACCCAGCACAGATCTATCTTGACCTAAGGAATATTACGCGAGGATACGTCAAATGCTTCCTGAAATACAGGTATACTATCTTGATTTCATTTATCTAATTGGTTTAATAAAATTTCACAAAAGCTAATCATTGAAAAGCCATCTGTTCCAAATGTTACTTGAATGAGAATTCCCTCTAATGCAAATTTGTGTGATACTTCAATGGAGCCATTAACCCATTTACACATTCTCACCCTGCATGATTCTGTCTGTCAAAGATATGCCCCACATTCTGAAAGCCTTCCTCTAGTTCTTTTAATACTCTATGGGTAGGGGCGGCTAGGTGGCACAGTGAGTAAGAGCGCTGGCCTTGGAGTTGGGATGACCTGAGATCGAATCCGGCCTCAGAAAATGAGGACCCACACATAAATAATGACTAGCCGTGTAACCTTGAGCAAGTTACTTAACCCCAATTGCTTTAAAAAAAAAAAACTCTATGGGCACCATCACAGCACTCTGGCTGCCTTGCTTTTATTACTTGTTCTTACTACATCACCAACCCACTTCCATATCCATTCATAACAGTCCTGCATCAATATTTTTTAGCCCACTCCTCGTGTGAAAATCTAGGAACCCCATCAAAAATAAAACCAAACCAAAAAGGAAACAAGATTAGATTGACATGATTATTTTCTCATATATTAACAATGGCATCTCCTTTCTTAGCTCCATGTTTCTACATCTTTCCATAGCTTTCAAAATAATTGACTGTTCCCTCTAAGATGCTGGATATTCTTTTCTCCTTTGGTTTCTGTGACACTGTTCCCTCCTTGTATTCTTCCTGTCTCCTCCTCAATGTTTTCTTTTTTCCCTAGTTGATCATTTATTTAAGGACTACTACGCTTACCTGTCCTTTGAGTCTTTGCTTTGGGCCCTCATCTCTTCCATCTTTACAGGCTGTCTTTTGATGATCTTACTTGCTCCCATGATTTAATTATTGCTTTTATACAAATGACACTCAATTCTATATTTCTAGCTTAAATTTCCTATCCCCAAATTCCAGTCCAGTTCCATCTTATATTATCCATATTTTTATATGCCTCATTATTTGCATGTTGTCTCTCCTACCGGAATGTGAACTCCTTGAGTATAGAAACTGTGTTTTTGCCTTTGTGTTCCTAGTATTTAGCACAAAGCCTATAAGATAAGCGCTTAACAAATTCTTATTCATTGACTACCTTTGGAACATCTTTACCTGGCCTGAGGACTTGCACCACTCATTATGAAAGATCAAGCTTTAGCATCAAAGGGGGATGCTAAATGGCTGCCCAGCCCTGCTGCCCTTCTCTCTTCTTCCTACAGTAAACTTATCTATAAGCATATTTCACTCCCATTCTTGCTTCCACTGTTCCAGAATACTTTCTCCTTTGTCCCCCTCTCCGTCTGAACACATAAACACCTGACTTCATCAGGGCTCATTGGAAAGATTCTTGGAGTTGGGATTGGAGGACCTAAGTCCAAATCTCCAATTTATTTTCTGTGTGATATTGAACGTCACTTTATTTCTTTGGGCTTCAATTTCCTCATCTGAAAACAGGGGAAGGTAGTATGTGAATTAAATATACTCTAACATCCCTTCCATCTCTGAACCTATAACCCTTCCTCTTTTACTTTCACATTCCTTCCATCTTTGGATACTCCTTGTAACCTAATTTTTCCCTTAACACATATGATTTGGCACTATGTCCAAAGCAAGCTACTCTTTCTCTCATTTCAAACCTATGTTTTATGTTTTGCACCTTTTCTCAAAGCCATTTATTAAACATGATATGCCTATTACAGGCAAGATATTGGACTAGGCACTATTCTAATCACTGCTGTCATTTATGGCTTTCCAGGACACTCATACCCCCTCCCACCCCATTCCCAATATTTTCTATCAAAACCACAAGGTCAGCAGTTGCAGCTAATGCATTCCCTATTCCACAATGCCATTTTTACTCCCTCCCACTGCCACTATCACCCAGGGATCACCATTAAAATGTTCTTCATGTTCAGATCTTCATTGCTGTCATCAATAGATCTTTAGGTTACTCTTCCTCTTCTCTAATAAGATCTATACTGATCACAGCCTTTTGCACTATGACCTCTGGACCCTTTGAATATCCTAGATTCCCAGTTCTTCAGCCTCTTCCACTCCCATGACCCCAGTCTGTATTGTACCTTATTCATGTATATAGCAGCAATCACACCTGAGAGCCAAAGGAATTTTTTCCTCAAATTTGATATGATTCAGATTTTTAATTCTTTAAATACTTTATCTGGATTCTTCCTTTGCCCCATCACTCTTTATTATTGTATTATACCTCTTTTTATACATTCTATATCTCTAAGAGTATCTGTAAATACCTTGAGTCTCATAGGCTGTACCATGTTTATTCCTAGCAACTAGTTTAGTATTTGGCTTATTGAAGGCACCTAATGTTTATTGAATGCTTGGCTTCAGGAACAGATGGGACAGCTGAGGCTGATTGTCAGGATGGGGTGAGGAGAAAAGAGAAATTAGACATAAAGCACCTAGAAATGAACCAGAGGTGTGGCAAAAAGACAGCAAGGAGAAAATAGTTCTTTCATAGGAAGGAAGATAAGAACATATATTTCAGGAGACAGAAATTTGAATGAATTCAACAAAGAAGAAAACAAAAAGAAAGATAAGAACACTTGGATAAATTAATGGAAAAGTCAAAGAAAAATAGAACAAATGAGGATATTGAATTAGAAAATATGCTATCTGATAATATACTAAACTATTCATAACAATAAAAATAAAACATGATAAAAGATCATATTTATTATTTGATGTGTATGTGCTTCCTCTTCCTGATACAACTGTGAGTTACTTAGGAAAAGTGATCATGATTTATATTTCTTATAATTCTCCATAGTGCCTGCACAAATTATGATGGTTAGTGCTCAGCTAACAAGAACTGCCTCCCATCATTCTTTTCCAACTGATGTAAGAAATTGATTTCTCCATCAACTTGATGCGCTATACCTTCCCCTTTCCCCTTTTATCAAATTTTACCTGTCTTCTGTCTTACTCCATCCAGGCTTTGATAACTAACTTTAGCTCAACTTATTTTATCAAAGGAACTGAAATATTAAATTAAGTAATCACTTAATGAATTTCCACTCACTGATAACACTGTAATACTAATATTTAGTTACTTCATCCAAAGGATGCTATCATTTGGAAATTTTAGACAGAGTGTGTTTGGAGGAATTATTTTGATACAAGGAAACATTCTATCTCCCTTTCCAGTCTTAATATATAGATAATACAAGGCCCACTTCACCTTCAAGTAGGTCAAGTTCTGGAAAAAGGCTAGGGATATACCTTCATGGATATGAAAGAATTTTTCTGATATTATCATATTCTACCCTTCCTCAGGTGATCATACTGCCATCTACTGTATGGAATCACTACCGATAGGCAGCTATTCTTATTGATATCCTCAACTACCAGTAAGTACCTGGGAGAATGGCCATTGTAGCATTATGCCCATGTATATGGAGTAAAATATTATGAAGGGAAAATATTATGAAACTATACTAGGTTAAAACCAACTGACTAATTTCTTGTCGTCTTTTATAGTATAGCTACATTCCCTAGGCTGAGAATTATGACTCATAGTATCAATATGTTTGTCTGAAGGCAGCTCTTACGACAAAAGGCAGAATTGATTTTTTTGCCATTTTCATGGAATAACTGAAGTTGATATATGGGGGGAGAGGGAAAAGAAGGTAGGCTTTTGTAATCATTGTGTATGTATACAAATCATTTTGAAGAAAATTCATCATGAGGGAGAAAAAACACACTGCACTTACGTCAATAATTTATCAATCAAATAGAATTTGTAATGGACTTACTATGTGCTAGGTGCAGTGGAACAAGAAAAAGAAAACAACAAAGAATCCCTGTTCTCTAGAAGCTGACATTCAATCTTCAGAACAAAGGGTACTGCAAATTACCCTATTGTTTACAGATCTGTTATAGCTTAGTGTTTTTAAAAAAATTCTAGGTGAGTTTTATTTTTGCCCTTTTTTAGGGGAGTGGGACAGGGAGGGAGGACACAAAAATTGTAATTTCACTGGAATAGAGAAATCTCTATGAGAAGATTCTTTCTACCAATGCTGATTGGTTTTAGGTCTGCAACTCAGTTTAGAGGGTTGTTTGGAGATAATGAGAGGTTACATTAACCAATGAGTTAACTAGCATGTATTCAATACTTACTATATACCAGGCACTGTACTAAGTGCTTGGGATACAAAGAAAAGCAAAAAATATGGTCTCTGACCTCTCATCAAAGACCTCACATTCTAACAGAGAAGACAAGACATAAAGTGCCAAGAAATGAACTGGAGGTGTGGCAAAAAGACAACAAGGAGAAGATAGTTCAATAATTCTTTTCATAGGAAGGAAGATAACATTTATTGCAGGAGACAGAAATTTGAATGAATTCAACAAAGAAGAAAATCATATATATACATATATATACATATATATGATGTATATGTATATTATATATGTGATGTATTTGTCTATATATGATATATATGTATATTACACACACACACACACACACACACACACACACAGGGAGACAGCCTTTTGACTAAATTCTGATCCAAAACTAAAAATATGTTCAAATGGTACTAATTGGTCAAATCATGAGATTTTCTTCCTGGTGGCACCTGAGGGAAGATGTGTTGTGACCCTCAAGGCAAGGCATTGGGCTCTTACCCCAGTACTGGCTGCTATGTGTCCTATAAATAAATGTCATCTCATGTTGCTTTGTCTTTTTAGTTCTGTTCTTTATGCTCAACCAATGAGGGTTGATGATGGAACAGGAACCTTGTAAGTTTTGTGAATTTTGAAAGGTTGGAAGAACCAGAAGAGATCCAGGAAATGGAGTCCATACTAGAGTTTACTAGACATCAAACCTAGTGAGGAGTACATTTGGGAGGATCCAGTCCAGCAATTAATCACCCAAGTAATTCAGGCACTTTATCCCTCAGCAAAGGAGTGACATACAGAATGACTCTATCACCTCTGGAAGTGACCTTGGTGAAATGAATATTTGTAGCAACCACTTTAAGGGTGAATCCGCTTTCTCCAGGGACCAAGGTGGTAGAGGAAAGAGTTCAAGGATTTGTTTTTTTGTTATTTTGTTTTTGCTATATCTTTTCAGCAAATATCCCCCTGAAAAGGTTAATTGATGTTAATTCATGATATTGGAGGGGAAATGCAAGAATGAAACTTCAAGTTAATAGCATTAGAAAGGCATCCACATTCCCTCAGGAGTACTCTCCTAGAACCCTCCAAGGGAAATTAACCATCCAAGATCCACAGACAACCTGCTATTGCATCTGTGGATTGGAAAGAAATAAGTCCAGAGACTCATTACAGAAATAAGAGAAAACAGCATTATCATAAGTTAGACCTTCACTTGGAAGATCTTTACAACTTCATCTCTCTGGCCCTCTGTCAGTGAGTCACTTTTATTTGCTTATTTTTAAAATATTCCTTGGGCTTTTATATAAATAACTGAAGATCTTCAGTTAGAAGAGTAGGGAAGGACAAAGGCAGTTTATAGGTCAGCCCACAAACATGCACGTCTAAATACATTCTCTCTATGTTGGAATGATGTTGATTTGGCAGAAATTCATTCTGGTCTTGATTCTGGAACAGAAATTGTTCATGCAGTCTTTGCATGCAAACCGTTCTTCCTTAGGAATCAACCTGAATTAGTTACACTGCTGTCATTTCATTAAAATCCATGGGGTGAGGGAAATCATCCTTCTCTTCTGTTTCTTTGACCCTACTGTCCTTTATCCCAAAATTTCACCAGACTGCCAGTGTCATCTGTATAAAATGCTGATTACTTGTTCTTGATTTCAAGCCTTTTCGCCAGTATCCTTCGTCTATATCACTTTTGGAGAGTTCATGATTATATTGTAGACCAACCTTCAATATGCTCTCCTTGTTCTTCTCCCTACCTCTTAACTTCAGATCTTCCATGAATCCCTTTTCATTTCTTAAAAAAATACTGCCTCAGTGTCATTTCTCATTGTAAACTCTAAACAGCATATTCATGGCTATGTTGGGAGTGGAAGAACAAGCATTTATTAGGTGCTATGTACAGAGCACTGTGCTAAGCACTGGGATTCAAATACAAGAGAAATACAGTCTCTACACTTAAGTTTACATTCTAATGGTGAGACAAGACACATAGAGGAGTGGTGGACAAGGAGATGAACTTTGGTCTAGAAAGTTATAGTGATGGTGACTGGTAGTAGATTTATATACCTCATTCAAGAAATGATAGCTGAGTTTAATTGTTTTTCTATCACGTCAAACTCTTTATGACCCCATCTGGTGTTTTCTTGGTAAAGATACTGGAGTGGTTTCCATTTCTTTATCTAGCTCATTTTACAAATAAGGAACCTGAGGTAAGCAGGGTTAAGTGACATGCCCAGGGTCACACAGCTAGTAAGTGTCTGAGGCTGGATTTGAATTCAGGTATTTCTGACCCCTGGCCTAACACTATTTACTATGCCACCTAGCTGCCCCAAAGTAAAGCATGACTGGGGCCTTAGTAAAGTAGCAATGGGTCAGGTGAGGTGCTCTTTAATCAGGATAGCAGAACACTGTGATGGAAGATTCGGGTATGAAAGGATTAAAACCTTCAGGGCCTGGTCTCTGGTTTGGGGTGGGTAAGGCAGCTGGTGAGATTACTGAGGGATAGGAAATTCAGGGTAGGAAAATGCAGCAAAAAAGAGTAAGAGATCAATATCTAGGAGACCTGAATCCTATGGCTTATTTGATTACTAGCTAGTTTTCTCACAATACTTAAACTTCTTTATCATTAACTCTCCTACCTGTCCTACTTAAGTCTTAGAATATATCACATGAGTTTCGCTTGAAAAGGTTTGGTACACTCAAGGAAGAAGACAACCAGATCATCAGGGATGGAAAGGAATAGATGTGAGTGGCTTCAAGTGACAGTACATCAATCAAGCACGTGGATTCAAGAGGTAAAAGGGAAAGGTAGAGGAAACAGAGTAAGGAAAGAGAGGAACGAGGCTAACAAGGGAGCAGAAATTGTTGATTTGTCTGTTCTGTCGAGAGGCAATGGATAGAGATAGCTCTGAGTCTGGAGTCAGGAAAACCTGAGTTAAAATCTAGCCTTAGACACTGCCTAGCTACCTGATCCTTGGCAAATCAGTTTACCTCTTTTGCCTCAATTTCCTCAACTATAAAATAAGGATAACACCATCTACCTCCCAGGTTGTTGAAAGGATCAAATAAGATGATATTTGCAAAGTTATTAGCACAAGTACTTTTTTAAAATCCTTGTTTCCTTCCTATAGAAGGCAGAAGAGTTTCTTGTGCAGGCATTCGTAGGATTGTACAGTGTTTTTAAGTCTAGGATACTGTGAAGATGAGACAGTCTCCTGCAGTTGTTGTGAGAGGAGGAGCACAATGGGAGAACCCATACAAAGGGAGATTTCCTTGTGAAAATCCACTTCACAAAGGACAAGAACAGCTGTCCAGCAAGAGATTATGTACTGAAGACTCTGATTATTAATTCAACTGAGATGAACCCAAGGGACACATTGGCAGTAATTCAAATCTCATCCTGAGAAGTAAGTTGTTTGATGTGAGCTTCAGATCAGCCAAGACAAGGACTTTGGGGGATTCTGACATGAGAAAAAGGGCCAGATCTGCTGGTGGGACTTGCATGATTTTTTTTAGTAGGCCAAGGCCAAAGAGGGTGTTTATGGTCTTCAGGAAGGAAACAGTAGATCAGGAGATGCTGACGCTTGGTTGATTTTGTACTAACAAACAAGAAATTAAAATTAACAGTCTCACTGTGGGTTTTATTGAACAGCACAAATAGAAAACAGAACTGGTGTCTGGGAAGGAAAGCAACTGTCGTTGCCTTTTCTTTTAGAGATAATAAGAGGGGAGCCAAGGATTTGCTTTAATTGTTTCTATGGTCACTTGGGTGTAACATCCAGTCAGGAAGATGTGGAGTCAACTTCTTTGACAATCACCTCAGAAAGATGCCCTCAGGATCCATAATGCAGATACTCTCACTTGTTGTGAACAGCCTTCACTGTATTTCATTAGGCTCACACCTAGTTGTTGTTCAGTCATTTTTTTCAAACACATCTGAATCTTTGTGACCCCATTTGGAGTTTTCTCAGCAAAGATACTAGAGTCATTTGCCATTTTCTTCTCCAGGTCACTTTACAAGGAAACTGTGCTAAACATTGTTAAGTGACTTGCCCAGGGTCACGCAGCTAATAAATGTCTGAAACCAGATTTGAATTAACAGAGATGAATGGGTCTTCCTGACTTCAGGCCCAGCACTCTATCCACTATACCACCTAGCTGCCCACACCTACTACTCAGCTACTATCAATGAAGTGGGTCTCAGAATCCTAGGATGCTATAGTGTACAGGTACAGGGAAAACTTATAGTAGTCTGTATCTTACACAAGGGAGATCATTCCATCATCCATTGCTCTCTGTAGGATGTACTCAGCCTAGAACTATAGCAGCACCAAGGACTTCAATGTGATATGGTGGTCCCATCAGTGGGCAGAGATAGAGGATCTGGGTTCAGTCAGTCAATAAACATTCATTAAGCACTACTGTGTGCCACACTGTGCTAAGTGCTGGGGAAAGAGAAAGAGACTTGTGGCAGGAATCCCAACCAGCAAGCTATTACAATAGTCCAAGCATGAGGTCATAAGGACCTGAAGCAGAATGATAGCAGTATCAGAAGAGAGAAGAGAGCACTTGTATGAGATGTTTTGAAGATAAAACTGACAAGTCTTGGAAACAGATTGGATATGGGGGATGAGAGAAGGAAAGGACACTTAAAATATAAACCTGAGTGACTAGGAGGATGGTGATTTCCTCAAAAGTAATAGCGAATTTCTTCAGTGGGGAAGGAGTTTTTGTTTGTGGGGAGAGAGGAGATAATGAGGCCAGTTTTGGACATTTTGTGCTTATGGTCCCAACTCTACCCTTTAGTAATCATATAACCCTAGACAAGTCACTTAGTATCCCCGGGCCTGTTTCCTGACCTGTAAAGTGAGACAAGTAGACTAGATGGCCTCTAAATTTCCTTCCATACTAAATCTAGGATTCTATGTTATTTTCTTCCAACCCTTTACAACTTCATAGATTCTACAGAGGGACAACCCAGTGTGTTTCAAAAACAAGAAAGTCTCACTGGACTAGGTTCCCCCAAAGAATTTTATCAATGTAATGTCTGTTCACAATTATCCTATGTGAGTTTGTGTAGGAACCACTGAGATTTGAGCATTAGCATAAAGGATATGGGTATTATGTTTATTATCCTTGAAGATCAAGGATCCCCTGTGGGTCCTTCTAACCTGTTTCTACTTAGTATTGGGGAGCTTTGGGGACAAACATCACTTCCAGTTCTATGCTCTGACTTCTGGGAGTTAAGATGGAGGAGTTAGCAGTAAATCACTATGGCTCTCTCATATTCACCTTCAAACAGCCATAAAATAGTACCCCAGAACAAATCCTGGAACAGTGGAGCCAGTGGAAAGAAAGGATAGAGAGGTCCTTTAGTCCAAGAGACAGAAGATTGGCAAGAAAGTTCCATCTCACTCAGATAAAAGGAAAGCACTTCTAGGAGAGGAAGCATCCCAGCAAGCTAACAGGAAGCCCCACCTTAACAAACTAGAGGGAGATCTTGAACCCCAGTGTGGTGGGACAGGCAAATACCAACATCAGAAACCCCCAGTTGCCCAGCATAGGCAGTGGCACTGGCAGACTACAGCTCTAAGAACCACCACGTGCTTCAGTGTAGCCACAGGCAAACAGGCATCATCCAGTGGCTTCAGTGTAGCCCTGGGAAAATACAGAAGCACCCCACTGGGCCTCAGTACACATCAGACACCACCCAACTCAGCACCAGGTTAGCTACCAGACCCGTATGACCTCTAGCAGCAGCAGCAGTCACACCCTACCCCTCAACATAGCACCAGACACAAGAATCTCCTGTAAGCCTCAGGGCAACATCAGTGCAGCACTAGGTAAACAGCCAGGACCTGTAGTCACTGGCACAAGAAGCCTGAGAGAGTGACACTTCCACCCTGGGAGCAAAGATCAAATGTAAAAGAAAGGAAAAGGGGCAAAATAAACAGAAGCAAAAAAACAGCAAAAAATAAAAGAATCTGACCATAGAAAATTATTATGGCGACAGGGAATTCCAAGACACAAACTCAGGAGAGCACATGAATGTCAAAGCACCTATGGGCAAAACCCCAAAGAAAAATGGGAAGTGGTCTCAAGTTCAGAAACAACCCATGGAGGAGCTCAAAAAGGAGTTCTAAATCATATAAGAATGGAGGGGGCAGAGCCAAGATGGCAGAGTAGAAACAGCACTTAGACACAGCTTCCACTCCCACCACTTCCAAATTTATGTAAAAGAGGCTCTGAACAATCTCTGGAGCTCTAGAACCCACAAAATGACACAGAGAAGCTAACCTCCCGCTGAGGACAGCCCAGCAGAGGTGAGGGAAAATGGTTACAATGGAGGGGAAGAACAGAAAGGCAAAAAGGCAAAACCTTATTCTCATTGAATCTGGCCCAGGGAGAGAATGACATACTAAATGGGATATCTCACCCTGCAGGAGAGTGAGGGGGGAAGAGGGACAGAGGGGATGATGGAGGGGAGAACAGGCTTGGGGGGAGGGAAGTTGGAAGCACCCACTTTTGAAGAGGGACAGGATCAAAGTAGGGAATAGATCAAGTGGGAAGTGAGATAGGAGAGAAGGAAAAATATAGTCAGTCTTTTACAATGTATCTACCATGGTAATGTTTTGCATAGCTATACATGTACAACATATACTGAATTGCTTATCTTCCCAGTAAGAGTGGGTGACAAGGGAGGAAGGGAATGAATCTGGAATTTGAAGTTTTAAAATCAAATGTTTTAAAAATATATAAATACTATTATTAATACCATCTTACATATAATTGGAAAATAAGATATACAGACATTGGGGTGCAGAGATTCACCTTGCCCTACTGGAAAAGTCAAAGGGAGTATGGGAGAAGATATAGGAGAGAGCAGATTGGATGAGAGGATATCCTGTGGGACTGCAATTCTGGGGTGGTGGGTAGGGGGGAAATGGGGAAAAAATTGTAACTAAAAATCTGGTGGAAATGAATGATGTAAACCAGAAGTTAATAAAGCATTTGGAAAAAAATCATATAAGAATGGTAGATGAAAACTTGGTAAAATAAATGAGAGTGATGCAAGAGAAGTATGAAAAAAGAGTCAACAGCATGGGAAACTGATTAAGAAGTAAAATTGGCCAAATGGAAAAGAAGATACAAAAAGCCACTAAATAAAGCAATTCCTTAAAGAATACAATTGGCCAAATGGAAAAGAAACTACAATAGCTAATTGAGGAAAACAACACCTTACAAGTTTGAATTTGGCAAGCAAAAGCTAATAACTGTGAGACATCAAGAATCAATCAAACAAAATCAAAAAGAATGTGAAAATGGAAGAAAATATAAAATGCCTTATGGGATAAACAACTGACCTGGAAAATAGATCCAGAAGAGACAATATCAGAATCATTGAACTACTTGAAAGCCATAATCAAAGGGAAGACTTGGACAGCATCTTTCAAGAAATGTCAAGGAAAACTGCCCTGATGTTCTGGAATCAGAGCACAAATAGGTATTGAAAGAATCCACCAATTACCTCAGAAAAGAAATCCCAAAGAACATCATAGTCAAATTTCAGAACTATCAGGTCAAGGAAAAAATACTACAAGTAGCCAGAAAGAAGCAATTCAAATATCAAGTCGTCACAAGGATTACACAGGACTTAGCAGCTGCAATATTAAAAAAACAGATTCATGGAACATGATATTCCAGAAGGCAAAGGAGCTAGAACTACAACCAAGAATCATTTACCTGGTAAAATTAAGTATAATACATCAAGGGGAAAATGATCATTTAATACAATAGAAAGATTTCAAACTCTTATAAGGAGAAGACCAGAACTAAACCAAAAATTGAACCTTTTATAGCAAGACCCAAGAGAAGCATAAACACATGAAGAGAGAAAAAAAAAAACACAAGGGATTCACTAGAGCTAAACTACTTATATATTTATATGGGAAGGTGATATTTATAATTCTTAAAAATTGTATCACTAATAGTATAACTAGAAGGAATATGTATAGACAGAGGGTATAGGTATAATGTGAATTTGAGGGAATGACATGAAAAGGGAATGAAAAAGAGGAATACAATGGGTGCAGAAGAAAGGGAGAGGTAGAATGGGGTAAATTATTTCACATGAAGAGAAACAAAAGACTTATTGCAGTGTAGGGGAAGTTGAGAGGGTTGGCAATAAGCATTGCTTGAACCTTACTCTCATCAGTATTGGCTCAAAGGGAGAAAAATATACACAATCAGTTGAGTACAGACATCTATTTTATCCAACCAGGAAGATTGGAGAGTAATCAAAGGTGCAGAGGGGACTGACAGAAGAGAGGGCAGATCAGGGGAGGTGATAGACAAGAGCAAAACACTGGTAAGGAGGGACAGTGAAAGGAAAAAGAGGACAAACAGGAGGAAGAATAGGATGGAGGGAAATAAATACAGAGTAATCACAACTGTGAATGTGAATGAGATGAACTCTCCCATAAAATAGAAGTAGATAGCAGAATGGATAACAAATCAGAATCCTACAAAACTTTGTTTACAAGAAGCACACTTGAAGCAGAGAAACACACAGAACATAAAGGTAAGGGACTGGAACAGAATCTATTATGCTTTAACTGAATTAAAAAAAAAAGCAGGGGTTGCAATCCTGACTTCAAACAAACTATAAGCAAAAAGGCCTAATTAAAAGAGATAAGGAAGGAAACTACATCTTGCTAAAAGGTACCATAAACTATGAGGTAATAGTAATACTAAACATATGTGCACCAAGTGGTATAGCATCCAAATGCTTAAAGGAGAAGTTAAGTGAGTTACAGGAAGAAATAATAAAACTATACCAGTGGGGAACCTCAACTCTCCCCTTTTAGAACTCAATAAATCCAACAAAAAAATAAACAAGAAAGAAACTAAGGAGGTAAATTATTAGAAAAGTTAGATATTATAAAGACTCATTTCTAAAATTTATAGAGAATTGAGCCAAATCTATATGAATACAAGTCATTCCCCAATTGATAAATGGTCAAAGGATATGAATAGGAAGTTTTCAGAGAAAGAAATTAAAGATATCTATAAGCATATGAAGAAATGCTCTAAGTCACTATTAATTAGAGAAATGCAAATCAAAACAACTCTGAGATACCACATCTCTCCAGTCAGATTGGCTAAGATGACAAAACAAGAAAGTGACAAATGCTGGAGAGGATGTGGACAAATTGGAACACTAATACATTGCTGGTGGAGTTGTCAACTTATCCAACCATTCTGGAGAGCAATCTGGAATTATGCCCAAAGGATTATAAATAATTTTATACCCTTTGACCCAACAATACCACTTCTAGGGTTATATCCCAAAGAGATCATAGAAGTGGGAGGAAGACCCATATGTACAAAAATATTTTTAGCAGCCCTTTTTGTGGTTGCAAAGAATTGGAAACTAAAGGGGTACCCATCAATTGGGGAATGGCTAAACAAGTTGTGGTATATGAATGTAATGGAATTTTATTGTGCTATAAGAAACGAGATGACAGATTTCATAATTACCTGGAGAGACTTATACAAACAGATGCTGAGCAAGAGTAGAATCAGAAGAAATCTGTATACAATCACAGACATACCATATCTGTGATGACCAACTAGGACAGACTGGACTCTTTTCAGCAATGCAGTGATATAAGTTAATCCCGAATGACTCAAGAAAGTGAGAAATGCGCCATCCAGAGATATAACTAGAAAGAACTGAGCCTGAATCCTGATGGAAGCAAACTAAATGATCTTGTTCTTTTCATTGTTTGGTTTTATTTCTTCCTTATCATCTTTCATCCCACCTAGTAAAATACGCCTTTGTAATTGGAATAATGTCTAATATGAATGCATTTGCAGATCCTATACTGTACTATATGCTGTCGTGAGGGGAGGGGGGAGGGAAGTAAAGGAAATTTGAAAATCAAGGAACTATGGAATTGAATCTTGTTAACTGAAACTAAACTAATAAATTAATAAAAAATAAAAAAAACAAAAGTTAGATATTGTTGCAATGGGGGTTTGCCCATTCCAAAAACTGTTTGTGTTTAGTCTCTGCCCACCCAGAGCCAAAAACTGTTGCAGTTGCATGATGTGTTGTGGTGGAACTGTCTCAAAGAATTCAAGTGTAGGCATTTATTGAGATTGATGCCTTTCATGAAGAGGGCTAAATTTCAAGAAAAACCAACAACTTCAGAGAGAGCAAGATGGATTTTTAAAAATTTATTTATTTACTTTTAGATTACAATGTTCAGTTGCACAGTTCCTTGAGTTCCAAATTTTCTCCCCCTCCCTCTCCAACCCGACCCCCCCCCATGGTGGCATGCAATCAAATATAGGTTCTACAAATACTTTCACATTAAATATTAGTCAAGTTGTAAAGGATTATAACCAATGGAATGAACAATGAGAAAGAAGGGACAAAACAAAACAAAACACAAAAGAGAGAGAGCAAGTAGTTTGCTTCAATCTGCAGACTCTGTAGTTCTTTCTCTGAGTGTGGATATCCCTTTCTATCATGAGTCTTTTGTAGTTGTCTTCTAACCTTGTATTGCTGAGGAGCTCAGTCTATCAAAGTTGGTAGTCACACATACAATGTGTCTGTAATTGTGTACAAAGTTCTCCTGTTTCAAGCAAAATGGACTTTTATAGGGCAAAGATGCAATTGCCTAACATTCAGTTGCATGAATATCAAAAAGACAAGAGGAGTTTGTTAAGGGATTGGGTAGTGGAGGAGGGTTCCCAATCATGGTAGAACTTTACATGTGAATACTCACAATGCATTTTAAAAAAAACCCATGGGAGGTAACTATGTATATTAATGATATTATAATAAGCCTCTCTACTTCATAAGCTTACTCTGGGTCAGTTCTTTATGATTACTGTGCAGGTGCCTACTTTGGGAAAGTCCCTTCAATTGTTTTGGAGTCCACATTCTGCTCGGGCATTCTGTTGGTGCTGCTTTCTGATTGACTGAGTGTTGTGGTCCTGTCTGGAATTAGATGGATATGATTGTGGCTGAGTGGAAGGACACACCTGTTTTTGTGGGAATCGGTCTGTGAGCAGTGCCTAGAAAGATTCAGTGGCTGGGATGTCATCACAGGGATAGGCCTGCTGTTTCTGTGAGAACTATGAGTTCATGGGGAAGAATTCATGACTGAACAAGAAGTAGAGAGGATTACAAAATGTCAAATAGATAATTTTGATTATGTCAAATTAAATTAAATTTTAAAATAATTTTTTTACAAACAAAACCAATGCAACCAAGATTAGAAGAAAGCCAGGTTGCAGCTAATCTTTCTAGTCTAATTTTTTATGGTCTAGCCAGAATGGACTAAGTTCATTCAGCATGCTCTCTCTTATCTCTGTTTTTGTGCAGATCATGATGTTCTACACCTAAAATGTGATTCCTCTTTATTTTAGTCTTTTTAAATTCATATATTTTAAAAACTCATTGTCACCTCTTCTAGGAAAATGTTCTTAGCTCCCTTTGAATAAAAAGTTTTTGGTTTTTTTTTTATCCTCTCATTTCCTAGAATACTAGAATTCTTTGTCTGAGTTTCTTCTCTGATCCATCATGCCCTACACTGCTTCCTATCTATATACATGTTCTAGTATCACATTCCTTAAAAAAAGAAATACTTCTGCATCTATCTAATATTTTTATTTTAGAGGACATATTTTGCCCTTTAACTCACCAATTGTTCGTTGAGCTCAAGAAAGTGGCTGCAGAGAGCACGATGGAATGAATGCCTCCCAAAGTGTGCGACTGAGTGTTCTGGGGGAAGTAGAAAGAGTTTTTGGAATTAGATAGTTTGGGAATGCTACTCGCTTGATACTGAATGACCAAAAATGGGGAGTCAGTACAATGGGCATGTTCCATAGATAGAACTTCACAGGAAAAGCAATAGCAGAACTGTACTGGAAGAGCACAATTTGGCTACTCCCCATCTTTTTCTTTTCTTTCACTGAGAAATTGTTTTTTTTAAAGTTGCTTTATCTTCTCAGATTTTTTATATTTGGCTTCCAACTCCACCAGTATATTCAAACTGTTCTCTCCAAGGTCAACAATTTCATCCTAACAATCAAATCCAGAAGACTTTTCTCCCCTAATTTTCATCCTTTAATTTTTTTCCTGGTTTTGACCCTGTTGACCACTTTCTCTTACTGTGTATTCTTTCCTCTCTCAGTTTTAGAGATAATACTTTTTTGTTGTTCTATTTGTTTCTCTTTCTCCTTCTAAGATATTTCACTTCTTCCCATTTTCTTAAAGTTGATGTTCCTCAAGTGTCTATCCTTTATTTTCTTCCATAACTATCTCCTCCACTTCGATTACCACTTATTAGCAGAAACTCCATATTTCCAGCTCTAACCTCTCTTTGGAACTCCACACCGAAAAATGAATTGAGTATAGGCCATCTCCCCTAGCACCTCAAGCCTAGCATGTCCCAAACTGAGTTAATTCTTCCTAAACTTATTTCTCATTCTGACCTCAGTACTCCTGCCTGTGGTACAACCCTTCCCTAAATTTTACATCACTATAACTTAGGAGTTTTGAATTTTCTTCCCTCACTTATCAATTAACGAATCAATTATTAAATATTTGTTAATTCTATGCCAGACACTGTTAAATACTTTGGATACACATACAAAAAAAATGAAAGAATTCCTGTTCTCAAAGAGCTTACATTCTAGTGAGGGAGATAAGAAAAATGCACTTATACTTATATGTATATTTTACCTTGTTTGATAGTAATAATACTCAGTGGTTTACTGAACGAAGTTTCCTCCATGGTCATAAGTATCACAGAGTTTGGTTTGGTTTTAACACTGGCTTAGGAAACACTTCACTTTAAAAATGGTCTTAAAGCTATTGAGTCTTTAAATAAGCCTTTAAATGCTTTAAAAAATACAAAGTGGGGACATCTAGGTGGTATAGTAAATCGAGCACTGGCCCTGGAGTCAGGAGGACCTGAGTTCAAATCTGGCCACAGACATTTAACACTTACTAGCTGTGTGACCTTGGGCAAGTCACAAACCCAATTGCCCAGCTTTCCCCCCTCCAAAAGTCAAATAAAAAAATACAAAGCGGAATTTCATAATTCTTTTATAATATAGAGAAGGAACATGATATAGTGGAATGAGGCTTAGATTTGGAATCAGGAAGATTTCAACTTAAATTTCATCTCTAACACTTACTAGTTACCACTAGAATGTCACCTTACCCCCTGAGACTCAGTTTTCTCATCTGATAGTGTTTTTTCCTGTTTAGAAAGGCAAAATTATACGTTGAAAAGAGTAATTGATTTGGAATTAAAGTACCTGAGTTCAAATTTCAATTCTGTTACCATTTACGAAAATTTTGGCAAGAAATTTAATCTTTAGACCTCAGTATTTCCATCCATAAAATAAGAAGTTAGATTACATGGCTACCCAGATTCTTTCTAGTTCTAAATCTATGATGACAAATTCTGGTTACCAAAGGCAGTAAGAAGGATTATTCCTTGAGAAACGTGGTAGTTCATTACGGGGACCAAGAAAAACCAAGCATTGACTTTGAACATTTACATTTCTTAGAGATATTAACTACAACAAAACAGTCACCACCACAAAAAAAAAAAATCAACCTCACAAGTACAAGGAGGCAGTATAATTAAACAGAAATTTTTTTAAATATTTTTTTGTTTGTTTTTGGAGGGTAATTGGGGTTAAGTAACTTGCCCAAGGTCACACGGCTAGGTTTTTATTTGTGTGTGCGTTGTGTCTGAGGCCGGATCCAAACTCAGGTCCTTCTGACTCCAGGATCAACGCTCTACTCCCTGCACCACCTAGCCGCCCCTAAACAGAAATTTTAATGAAAAATATGTAGGTGGAATGGGAGAGGAGGTAGCTTTTCCCTGCCTGGAGGTTTTCAAGCAGAGGCTGGATATTTGTAAAGTATGTTATAGTGGGGATTTCTTTAAATGTAGGTTGGACTAGATAAACATTGTAGTCTTCTAAATCTCAGATTCTGTGATTTTCTTATTCTTTCAACCCTCTCCTCCACCCCCACTATGTTCTTTTGAAGGAAATTGTGCTCATTTTGTCTCTTCTATAATGTAATTCTATTAAAGTAGGGACCCAAAGTAGTAGAAATCTTGGAGCAAACTCTAACAGAATGTAGGGAAAGGTTTACTATATCAGGAACAAGAAAAGCGTAAGAAAAAATGCTTCATTTTTATGGAGGAAGTCAATAATAAATGTGGCAAAATCATTCTTAAGATGGCAACCTCTGAACTGAAAAAGGGAAAGAACAGAGACTGGAAGGGCAAAATGAAGATGAAGTGCTGGTAGAGGAGAGGAATGCTGTGGATATAGTGACGGAGTGCTGACAAATGTGCAATAGTTACACTGATTTTCAGCATTCTTTCAAAGAGTAAGTATTCAAAAGTTTTCTAGGATCATCAGCTACTATTTTGAAAACCTCATGGGTGACTGAGAAGGTATCTACAGGAAAAGAACAGATATATATCCTATTTTCAAAAAAGGAAGGAAGGGAAGGTAATTCCAAAAATAACGGCAGATGGATATAAGCATCACTTTTATGAATCACATAAACAAAAGAAAGACACTAGGAAAATAATCATTAACAAATGAAATTCCTGAGTGTCCTGATGATAATTTACAAAGATATCATTAAAAAAATCAAGTAATCAAGTTATCTGAGCTTGTTGAATCTGTACTTAAAACAAAAAAAAGAGAAAAATGTTTCCAAAAGAACAACTTCAGGGTAGGCCATGTAGGGAAGGTAAAAACATGCACTAAAATCCCAGTATGAAGAAATTGAGTACAGGTAAGCATACCAAATACTAATATTAGATAAGGTTGGGAGGCTGTATTAGATATACCCATAAAAACACATACATACATACATACACACAAAAATACATGTGTTAGGACAGTGAGATGGTAAGTGGATAGAGTCAGGGCCTAGAGTAAGAAAGACATCTTCCTGAGTTCAAATCTAGCCTCAGACACTTATTAGCCATGTGACCCTGGGCAAATCACCTAATCCTGTTTGCCTCAGTTTCCTTTTCTGTAAAATGAGCTAAAAAAGGAAATGGAAAACCACTCAAGTGTCTTTGCCAAGAAAATCCCAAAAGTCAAACATGACTGAAAATGATTGAACAGCAACAAATACATGACTTATTGGGAAATCGGTTTAACCCCGTTAATTATATAGGACTCACAAAGCATGGGACACAGGTTTGCATTAGTTTGGGTGAGGAAAAAGAAGGGTCAGCACTAGTGCAGGGCATCTTATCATTTTTGGTGTCATGGACTCCTTTGGCAGTCTGGTGTCATATATAATACATACATATATATGTAAAATATACAAATGTTATGCTTATTAATGTATTTGGAGATGAAACTACAGACAGGGTTGATTCACTTAAAGAATGGTCCCGGAGACTTATTTGGAACAAATAATTTTGTCCACACTGAACACCCATAAAATCTTTCTTTAAATTGTGGGACTTAAAGGCACATTGTAGGAATCATAGCTGTTCAAATTATGTATTTCTGGGCCTGTGAATTTCCAATATCTTTGCTCTAACAAACAGAGATACTGATTTCTACAAACTTGCCACTGTTGCTCTTATCATGGAAAATGATGTAGTCACTTTAACCGTGGGAGAAACACATTCTCCATTGACTATGCACATACCCAGCTTTGAAAGAAGATTTTGATCACATAATACACTCTCTCCACCACCACCCTTCCTGAATTCCCTCTCCATTTTAAAGTAAACTTGAACATCCCAAAGTACCTACAGCATGCAAGCAAAGAGCAAGACTTTATTTCCGTAAAGATAACAGGGGTAGAATAGCTGGTCACTAAATCAGTGCCAAAAGACAATGGTGTCTGAGAAACCTAGTCAGCTCCATAACCTTCTGACTTGGAGCCCCCAAGGCAATGCTACAAGCTGACTACTGTAGTCAGGGCTGAGCCCCTATAAAGCTAGCAATGAATCTATTCAAAGAATCAGCCTCAGGCCCTGATACTCAGGCTGGAAGGATATCATATATTTCAGCTTCTGACACCTCCTTCCAGTAGCAGCCAAGTTTGCCCACAGATAAGAATGTGATTGCTCAAGGACACAGAGCAGAAGGTGAATGACTGCAAAGAACAAGAAAAGAACCGAGTACCCAAAATGTATAGCTCTGTAGGTGGAGGAGGCACATGTGCTACTATTTTTAACAATGAAATTTACATGTTTTAAACCCATTATACAAAGTTCAGTCCATGTGCCTTTATATGTCACATTTCCAACTCTCTTGTTCCTTTATGTATCCCCAAACCTGTAATATTCATGATGAATTTAGAATATTGTCTTTTGTGATAAGATGACCATAGAAAATGCTTCAAGGACAGAAAACAATTGGGCATGTGATTGTAAGAATATGCCTTATTGGCAAGGCTAAACTTCTATAAGGGAGTGTGATTCGTGTACTGAAAGCCCCCACACTGATTCAATTTCAAAGATTTAGAAGTGGAAGGGAAGCTAGAGGCAATCCAGTCTAGTCCAGGGGTGGGGAACCTTCGGCCTTGAGGCTATATGTGGCTCTCTAGGTCCTCAAGTATAGCCCTTTGACTGAATCCAGGCCAGAAATTGTAAATGTCTTGCTTAAGGTCACCCAGGTACTTTGGCTCCAAATCCATCACATCCACTCCAAGACACCCTAAATGATCACATATTTATTTTTTTTGGCCAAGGAAAGGAAGTGTGTCAATGAAAATAAGAACATCTATTAAAGCCGTGCTTCAACACATCAAGTATCTCTGACTTCATTGGTGTGTGAAACTCCTCTTAGATAAAGAACACTACCAATCAATCAACAGGCAAGGGAAGGGGAGAGATGGGGAGAAAATTTGGAACTTAAAATCTTATGGAAGTGAATGTTGAAACTAAAAATAAATTAATTTTTTTTAAAAATTCTGATGTCTTCCCTTTGTTGAATATTTCTAATTTATTCCTTATATAACTTGTTTGTAAATACTACTAATATTAAAAATAATAATAACTTTTACATATTGCTTACTATGTGCCAAGTAGGGAAGCTAGGTGGTATAGCAGATACAGCACCAGTCCTGGAGTCAACAAAACCTAACTTTACATCTAGCCTCAGACACTTATTAGTTATGTGACCCTGGGCAAGTCACTTAACCCTGTTTGCCTCAGTTTCCTCATCTGTCAAATAAGCTGGAGAAGGAAATGGCAAACCACTCCAGTATCTTTGCCAAGAAAACTCCAAATGGAGTCCTTGAAGAGTCAGACACAACTGGAATGACTGAACAACAACTAACTATGGGCCAGGCACAGTGCTAAGTGCTTTACAATTATTTTATTTGATCCTCACAACAAGCCTGGGATGTGGGTACTAGGCTTATTTTACAAATGAGGAATCTGACATAAAAAGAGGTTAAAAGACTTGACAAAAATTACGTAGCTAATAAGTGTCTGAAGGCAAATTGGAACTCGGGTCTTCCTGACTCCAGGCCTGGCACTCTATCCAGCTCTACCCTCATAAGTTTGTAAGTTTCTTAAGGACAGGAATATTTGTATATTTATTGGCTGATTGACTAATAGAAGAGACAACATATATTAATGAGAATATACAAGATAAATTCAAATTTGAAGTTGAGTGAAGGAAAATATAGTGGAGGAGTATATTAGAAGGATGTTAAGATGAGGAGAGAAAAAAAGGGAGCTCTCAACAAATGGCTTCAGTTATTCTGTCAAACTGAGGTCAAGTCCACAGCTGAAAAGGTAGAAGGAGGGAGGGACATGGGAAACTTAAGGAAAGAAAAAAGTTTTAAACAATTGTGGTGTGTGATTAAAAAAAAATAATTAGCTAGGAGTAGTATGATTGCCTTGGTGTGGTGAGGTGAAGGCCCAGTTAGATTAGTCAACATAATTCCTTCTGATGAATAGAAACAGAGGAGAGAATAGTGGGATCCCAGGGTTGGGATCAGGCAAGACAAAATCAGTAATAAAGCAAGAGAGCAAGGGATTCAAGAGCAGAGTGTGGCATCCAGTTGGTTCACCAAGGAGTCATGTATATATAGCATAAACACAAATAATATAAAGTCATTAAATTTAAGGTAGTTTGGAAGTGAGGGTACTAGAAGCTGAAAGAAGGGGAGAAATCAGGGAAAGCCAACCCTTACTAAGTCTTCTTCATGAGTCTCTGGAACTCAAATTATCCCCTAATGAGTCTCTATGAATATACCTGATTCTCAGAAGAAAAGACCAAAAAGAGACAAAAAAACAAACCTCTGGTCTACTGCTGCCCTATACTCAGTTTAATCCTATTGTTAGGAGATTGCCTGCCTACCTATCCTTGGCAATATTATAATTACTAACTGATACCTCATTTCTTTCTTGTGAGGATAGTGCTGTTCTTCCTTTTCCCACTTAGCCACAGCTAGAACCATATTTCTTGAGAAAGTGGACAGCACTATTCCAGGTTACCTAACTGAGAGGATGGCTTTATTTATAGAGGGCTGTCACTTCTTGATTCCAACTTGGTCTCTGAGAAAGGGTGTACACAGCCACTGATGTTCAGCCAGCTCTGACATAGCTTGAAACACAAAAGGTTTCCTCCCATCTTTAGGAGGTGAGGGTAGGGTGGGGTGGCGGTAGAAAGAACAGGCCTAGAGATGCTGTCAAAAAGTAAAATAATTATATGAGACCTGACTGGAAAGAAGTTTTACATAGGAATTAAACACAGAGAGATCTTCTGAGAAATCTCTCTATCTCTGTCTTTCTCTCCATCTCTCCCTCCCTTCCCTCTCTCTCTCCTCTTCTTTCTCCTCTTCCTCCTTTTCTTCCTTCTCCTCCTCCCTCTCCTTCTCTCCTCTCCCTCTGCCTCTCCCTCTCCTTCCTCCTTCCCTTGAGTCTCTGAGGAAGAAATGGCTAGGTGACATAGCACATAGAGTGCTGGGCTTAGAGTCAGGAAGACCTGAGTTCTAATCCTACCTCAGACACTCACTAGATGTGTGACACTGGATAAGTCACTTTATCTTTCTCATCCTTACTTTTTCATCTCCAAAAAAGGGTACTTATGGCATGAAACTTCATGGGGATGTTAAAATCAAATTAAATAGCATATAAAATGTTTTGTAAACCTTGCAGTGTGATATAAATGCCAGCTATTATTATTAAGAAGTGGCTCTTGTACCTACTAAAACCAATTATTCCATCTGTCACCTTTATGCCCTCCCCTCTTCTCTCTCTGTGACATTGATCCATCAATCATCCTCTTCCCTATGTATTTTCATTTACTCTTCAATGGTTATTTTCCTCTGGCCTATAAACATGTCCGGGTCTCTTTCCTAAAAACATCTTCCCTTGACCCTGACATTCTTTCAAACTATTATCCTCTCTCTAATCCTCATGACAATTAAACTCCTATCAGGAGCTGTTAGTGTGTAGCTGCTGCCTCTCCTTGTTCACCATCTATTCACTCAGTCCTCTGCATTTTGGCTTCTGAACCTACCACTCAACAGAAGCCATATTCTCCCATATTAATGACTTCCTTATTTCTGAATTGATAGCCCTCTTTCTGTCCTTATCCTCATATATTCCAATGTGGCATTTAACTGTGGATTACTCCTTCCTTCCAACTTGATACCCACTCCCTTCTTGACTTCTATACCACTCTGAATGGTTTCCTTCTGCCTGCCTGAATTCTTTTCTCTCAAATAAGTTTTTATTTCATTTTTTTACATAATCATAATTACCCCCAGTATCCCTCTCTCGAAGAAGCATCCCATTTAAAAATATTATATTTTTACAGCCAAAGAAAGATAAATAAGAGGAAAAAAGAAGCATAAGTAATCAATTCTTCAAAAGTCTGAAAATGCAAAACACATAACACTTGTGGCTTTGCAAAGGTTTGAGGCAGGACTGTCTTCTCTTAAATCTCTCCTTTTTAGCCACATTTCTTGAGAATTTGGTGACATTCACTTCTTTTTGTGTGTATGTGTGGTTGTTCTTTTAAATTATATTATTACCATTGTAATATTATTTTCTTGGCTCTACTTGGTTTACTATGTATCAGTTTATGTAGGTTTTTCCATGCTTCTCTGTATTAATCATATCCATTATTTTGTTGTTGTTTGCTCATTTCAGTCACATCCAACTCTTTGTGACCCCATTTGGGATTTTCTTGGCAGGGATACTGGAGAAGTTTGCCATTATCTTCTTCAGCTAATTTTATAAGATGAGGAAACTGAACAAAATAGGGTAACGTGACTTGACCAGAGTCACACAGCTAGTAAGTGACTGAGGCTGGATTTGAACTCAGGTCTTCCTGACTCTGGGCCTGGAACTGTATTTACTGTGCCACCTATCTGCCTTCATCATTTCTTACAACAACAATAATATTCCATTATAATTATGTAACATACTTTTTGCTTGGCTATTCCAGAATGATTGACACCTACTTGGTTTCCAATCTTTGATATCCTTGGATCATTGGATATGGGTATGTTAATCAGTTTATTTGCCTAATACCAGATTGCCTTCCAAAATGTTTGCATTGATTTATAGCTCTCCTCCCACAATCCCTCCAAACATTGACTATTCCCATCTTTTTTTTTTCATCTTTGTCAATTTGTATGTGTTTTGATTTGACTTTCTCTATCATTAGGGCTTTGTAACATTCTTTCATGTGACTATCCTAACTTGTTCTCCATCTGCTTAGTTAATTCATTTGTCTTCCTCCCATTACTTAAATACAGGTGTCTTCCTAGGCTTCTTCTCCTCCTCCTCCTCCTCCTCCTCCTCCTCCTCTCCTGTTCTCTCTCTCTCTCTCTTACTCTCCTCTGTAACTTCTTAAGCCATTCCATACACTCAAATGTCTTTAATTATCACTTTTATAGAGATGATTTAAATATCTATGTCTTTAATTCCAAACTCTTCCAAAATCTGTATACTCCTGACTACTTCCTAGAGAAAATGATTCCTCCATTCTCAAATCTCTCATGGTACTTTGTCTGGACTTAACTTTTTTCATTCTTTTTTATTGTTATTTCTGTCTATATACTGAGAGCCATAAATAGAAATTTTTTCACCTGAGGCAAAAATAGTTGAATAGGAATGGGTTAGGGAAAGAAGAGAGAAGGGTTGGACAGAGCAAGGAAGGATAAAAAAATGTAGTATTATGAGGAAATGGAATACTACAGTCCTAATACCTACTAGTACTGGGGGAAGACAGGCCCAAGAAATAAGCCATGGTGACAGGTCTGAAGGGGCTAGGTAGCTACAATCTAATATAGGAGGTTCCCAGGACTGGCAGCTGTGCCATATGAAGGATCCTGGAGATAGCCATGTATAGGTAAGGACCCTGGAGATAGCCATAAATAAGGTAAGGTTTCTGAAAGGACAATAAGCACAGGGTGCCCTCATGGAAAGTAAGGTATTAAGCACACACTCCTCAGTCATTTTGGACTGGGGACCAGAAGGGCTAGCCCCCATCAAAAATCTAAGATCTATTCTGCTGCCACTCCCTGCATCTCTCCATCCAGACTTCTCCTCTGTGTGTCTCAAGAAGGGATCCAGGGAGCACAGAATCAGTTTTATCTCATCCTATCCTGTACTGAAGGTGTTGGAGTCCCCTACTGATTGTTTGCATGAGGGAGCACTAATGATTTCCACCAACCTGCACTGGTTGGAGTTGAGATGAGTTTCATAGTCATCACATCTATCAGTGATCGGGCAGTGACTTAGAGCAACACTATCACAACTTACAAAAAGATGGGTGAATTCAAGGGGTGTCTTGGGGCAAAAGTCCCATTGGCTCAGTGCTAGTTACAGCTCTGATCTCTCTCCCTTTAGGTTGTAAGCTCAATAAAAGCAGAATTTGTGGTGGGGTTGTCCCTGTATCTACAGCAACTAGTTCACAGGGTTTTGCACAGAGTGGATGCTTAATGTTTTGTTGAATAAGAGATGCTCAGTAAGTGTTTATTGAATGAACAAATAAATGAACAAATGAATGAATTCCTAGTCACATTAAATAGAAATAAAATGTGAATATTTTCAGTGCCTCTGCGTTGGTGATATATGGCCAGAGCTACAGAGAATGTGAGGATACATTTGCATATAAAGATGCATCATTCCAACTCACATTCTCCATTATCCTGATATTTGTGGACCTAACATTTTATGTCTGCAAGAAAGTGCTTAGGGGCGGCTAGGTGGCGCAGTGAATAGAGCGCCGGCCCTGGAATCAGAAGGACCTGAGTTCGGAGCCGGCCTCAGACACTTAATCCACACAAACAAAAACCTAGCCGTGTAACCTTGGGCAAGTTACTTAACCCCAATTGCCCTAAAGGGGCGGCTAGGTGGCGCAGTGAGTAAGAGTGCCGGCCTCGGAGTTGGGATGACCAGAGATCAGATCCGGCCTCAGAAAATGAGCACCCACGCATAAATAATGACTAGCCGTGTAACCTTGAGCAAGTTGCTTAACCCCAATTGCTTCTAAAAAAAAAAAAAAAAAAGAAAGTGCTTAGTGGTGCCCTGCTTCTTCCCTGGAAAGAAGCCCAGACTCTTAGCACTGGTTGAAAGTCCATTTTAGGCATGCTACATGCCATGTCCACAGTCATAGGGTGTGGCAAGGAGGTCCTTCAGGCCACAGTGAAGAGATACAAGATATTTCCTTCAGAAATCTCCAGATCCTGTCATGACCTAATCCTGGAGACCTTTAATAATTACTAAAAGCCAGAGAAGATACAGAAGATGCACTGAAATCTAATTGTCTACCACTACTGTGATGTCAAGAGGCTATTGAAGCCTGTCTACATTGTGGATAGGCAACTCCACAACTTATATCATTCATCAAGATGATTCATTTACAATCAATTCTACTATGCTGAGACATTTGAAGTTTTAGGTTCTTACAGAATCCTGCAGTGCACTATGGGATAAATTATCTTTTTCTCAGCCACCTTGCTCCTGGACCAGAAACCATGCCTTGGAGGACCAGATTGTTTTATTTTCAGAATTGTCACCATAATGCCTCTACTGACAGTCAATCAATAAGCATTTATTTGTTAAGCACCTAATATGTACTAGGCACTCTGCTAAGCACCAGAGATGCAAAGAAAATTAAAAACAGTCCTTATTATCAAAATACTCAGTCTAATGGAGGAGGCAACACGTATAAAACTATGTACATATGAGCTACATATAGGATAGATTGGAGATAACCAAAAGAGGGAAGGCAATAGCATTAAGGAGGATCTACTTGAATCTACTCATAGAAAGTGGTATTTAAGTTGGAACCTGAAGGAGTGCATGGATGCCAAGGAAGATGGAGGTGAGGAAAGAGAGAATTCCAAGCCTGGGGGACAACTAGTGAAATGTTTTGATTGGCAAGGACTTCAGTTGGCCCACTCTATTTAAGCTGTCTCCAGTTATGCTTCCTTCTACTCGCTAGCTAATTGTATTGCTACTCTCCATGCTGCTCTAATCTCATCCCCAACCCTGCTTCCCACTTTGGAATCATGATCAATCCAGCATTGCTTATGATAATTGACAGGTTTTGTCCACCTATTCCCTTTCAATTTCATTCAACATCTTTATAATTTTCCAAACCAAAATATCACTTCCTGGCTTCCACTCCCTATATTTATTTTTCTATCTTCCTCTATTAGAATATTAATCCCTTCAGGAATGTATTTGTTTTGTATTTATATACCTAGTGCTTCGCACAGTGCTTGGTAAATATTGAACACATGGTAAATACTTTTTCATTCTTTTTTAATAAAAATAAGTCACAATTTAGATTTATATGGTTAATTTTAATTCAGGGCAGTTCAATTCAATTCCACGTATTTTGTTAAGTATCAAATGTGTGGTTAGAGCGTACTGAGCTAATGAAAGTTTGTCATGAGTTTTTTTGTGGACCCAAAGTAATTGCCCTGTGGAAGCATTACAGTGATTTCATGTTTTCATATAGTTTCTTGGTCCACATAGCAGCAAAGGCACCAAAAGACTAAGTCCTAGATTAATCATCTCAGTCTATCATACTCTAGAGACAGGTGTATAGTCAGGCACTATAGGAAAAAGTGAACTCGGAAAGGGTAAGGGACTGTCATTCAAATCATGAGAGCATAGATTGAAAGTTGGAAGGGACCTTAGAGGCCATCTAGTTCAACCTTCTCATCATACAGATGAGGAAACTGGGGCCAAGAGAGATTCAGTGACTTGTCCAAGGTTATTTGTAATGCTAGCATTTCAGCCCTGGTCTTCTTATTCCAAACCTAGTATTCTTTATAAATCCAATGCTCTTTCTATTATGTTGTTCTGTCTTTCAAATATGGATTAAAAAGGAAGAACATACTTCATAGCTAAATTACTATATCCCCAAAGGGGAAATCAAGGACATATTGTGTCCTTGGCACTTAATAAATGGAAGGACATAAAGTGACCTCCTTCAACCACAGAACCAATATGTAATCATTTCAATTTATATTATTTGTGATGAATTAGACTCAGTAACTCCTGAGTTGCCTCAGGATTCATTTTCTTGAAATACATTTCACATATATCTCAAAAAAGAGTCAGAAATTTTTTTAAATGAGGAAGTTGTATCATAGAAAAGCTTAGTCATGGAAACAAAGTCATTGCCTAGTTAGCAGGCAGACATTAATCAATGCAGTACTGAAAACTTCTGTTCTATACATGAAAAAGAGCACTGACTTCAAAGTCAGGAGGACTGGGTTCAAATCCTGCCTTTGGTATTTATTGCATTAGCACCTTAGATCATATAATCTCCCTTGGCCTTGGTTAACTCATTAGTGAAATAATGAGTGCTGGATTAGACAAACTCTGAGATCCCTTCTAAATCAACGATCCTATAATTTTTCAGGGTGGGCCTAAAAGGAAGATTACATATTAGGTGCTTAACATAGATTGTAATTCCTTCTTTCTATTCCCTGTTAAAATTTAAATACCAATAAAAAGATACTAATTTTTAGTCTAAATGTTTATTTTATATTTGATGGTTTGTACATGATTAGATTTACGATTTGATCAGCTCTTAGGCTCTATCTATACTCTTTCATTTCTGAAGATACTAATTTTTTTAAGTTGTAGTACTCCTTATAATCGGTCCTGAGAACAAGTTTTAGTAAAAGGTAGGGTGGAAGAGAATAAGGGCCCTTGACATCTGAAGGTGGGATAAGCCCCTTACAGAGGGGCATTTATCAAAGAAAGGGTGACTTCATCTACTAACAACTTGGTCAAGAGTCAGTCTTGCCTACTTTTATTACATTGGTATTTTCAAACTCCTTTCATTGCTGGGAAATGTTAGTCAGACTGCCTTTTCTCTTCAGACAGAATTGTAAAGTCAGACTGTAGAAATCTACTCAACTCCCTCTCTGTGACAAAGGAGGAAACTGAAATTGAGGAGGTGAAGTGACATGTCCAAGGTCACACAGACAGGTACACACATGGGTCCTTTGGCTGCCAATACATTCTTACATTTTACTGAATATTAAAAAATAAAAAGAGGGAAAGTCAGCCCATGCTCAGTGTACTCTTCTCTAAGAATAACCTTCTCTTGCAATTGATGGAAATGAACTCTCCAAAGAATCAGACTCAGTGATTTTTCCCAGCACTGTACTATAAATAACTCCCAAGGCCCTTGGACAAGTTCATTTACCTCATTTATGCAAGTAGCTTATGGCCAGAGAGTTCTCTACTCATCACAGGGTCAATCCTAAAACAATAAAGAGCCATGGACTAGAAATGTACTTTGTTATTGTGAGACACAAACTATTTTAAAAACAGAAAAAAAAAACCTTTGTTTCCAACAGCAGCAGGCAGCTTATGAAGAATAGTAGCAAGGAAATTGCTAGGCTCAGGGATGGACATTTTTAAAAGATGGGGAGAGACAATATGTGTGCCTTGAATAAAGCAGGGACTCAAAACATATTTGCTAAGTGAATATCCATGATGTGTGTTGTTAGGTTGAAAATATGACTCCTTCTTCCTATTCCCTCCTCGTCAAATCCTGTACAGATCTGGCCAACTTCATGTAAGATACTTGAGAGGTTTCGTTCACTCTTGTTTTGTGACAATAATAAAAGTAGCTAATTCCACAAGGATTACATAAAGCAAAATGTCGCTGACTAAAAAACACAGTTATGTAGTTTGGCTGTCAAGTCATGCTGGTGATTTGATTTGCAGAAAATAGGGTTTGGGTTTTTCTTTTCTTTCTTTTGGTGTAGCAAGAACAAAGGGCGGTCCATGTGCACTATTGGTATTCACACAGTCTAAAGAGCTCTTGAGACAGGCACCAGTACATGGGGTAGGGTGGGGGGGGGGGCCTTGGTTCAGAATTGTTGGAAGGCTATGGAAGGATGTGAGAAGGATGGAAAAGATATGCGCAGGATTAGAAGTTGTGGATGATTTTTAATCCTATTTTAATTGTCTTTTTATCTTAGATGCCTAGCACAATAAATGTTTATTGTATTGAAGTAAACTGTACACACAAACCACACCCATCTATCCACACTGATGAGCTCACCGTCCCACCAGAGTATAAAGACAAATATCTTCAAAATCTGCCTTCCTTTAGAAATTCACACCACACACAAGACAAAAATCACAGCATTCACCACCAACCCCAGGAAAAATCTTTATATGTATGTATGTGTAAAAAACCTTATTTTTCTTCCTAGATAAAATAAGTACTGAGAATGTATAATGGTAAGAGAAAATTGAAGAGAATTATGAAAGGAAAACAAAACAAAATCACAACACATTCTTAATCCCATTTGATCAAAATGAGAACAGTTCCCCAAGAGCTAAAGAGTTGGATCTCCATGCCTTTCAATCAAAAGCAGTGATAGCAATAATCCTACTCAATTCAATTCAGAAAATATATGTTATGTACTTATTCTATTGCAGTTTGCTAGGTGAGGAATGAGGAGAGAAAGATGAAATTGCTGCCCCCAAGCATCCTACAGTTTACTCAGGGACATAAGATATGAACATGAATAACTATAATACAAGGCAAAATGCCATAATGGCAAAGGGGAGATTTAGACAAAGTGTTAAGAAGAAAATAAAGGGGGTAGAAGTTTGCTGGGGCTGGGGATCCAAAGACAGATATTCCCTACTTTTCCCCATTTCTCCTAAATAATTCTTCATTATAATATACTACAGCATATCTGCAACTTAGATTCTTCTGGCAGTCTGTGCTTTTCAGCCATGCAGCCAATGGGGGGGGGGGGGGCGGTAAAAACATACTCCTTTGGTTAGAAGCTTAAGGTTATTGAAAACACTGCAAAAGTTCCTAAATACAATCTAGCACATTATTCTATTCCACTCTGGGAACAGTTCTTTCCATTATCTACATGTCTTGATGGAACAAATATCCATCCAATTGCTGATTATAGTTTAGACAAGAGGAATTCTTCATTCATTTGCTATTTTTTGGTAGATATTTAGGCTAAACTCCTCTGAGTGAGTATGGATCACATTTAGAATGCTTATTAATGCTTTGGGGTTTTGCCAGGGATAATGGTGCACACCTGTAATTCCTGCTACCAAGGATGCTAAGGCTAGAGGAAAACTTAAAATCAGGAGTTTTGGGCTACAGTGAGTGAAGCCAGTTGGACCAGCTTCCAGAAGGGAGTGAGTGGGAAGAGAGTGAGGTGCCAGGCTTACTAATAGAGACCAAACAGCCCAGCTCTGAAATGGAGATTATCAGAGCTTCCAAGCTGATTGCCCATGAGTGGCCCTCATAAATCCAGTCTTAGAAAAATAATCTTTAAAAATAAAATAAATAGGGGCGGCTAGGTGGCACAGTGAGTAGAGCGTTGGCCCTGGAGTCAGAAGGACCTGAGATCGGATCTGACCTCAGCCACTTAACGCACACTCAAGCAAAAACCTAGCTGTGTGACCTTGGGCAAGTTACTTAACCCCAATTGCCCTCTGAAAAGCAAAATAAATAAATAAATAAAATAAAATAAAATAAATAGGGGTGGCTAGATGGCACAGTGAGTAAGAGCTCTCGCCTGGGAGTCAGGATGACCCGGGATCGGTCCCGGCCTCAGAAAATGAGCACCCACACATCATATTTCACATCATAACCTATATAATATGCATTTTTCATCCATATTTAACCAGTCTCTTGTATGCAGTTATAGATTTCTCTGAGATGATTGTATAGGATTTAAGGGAATGATTTAATCAATAGTGCTCAATCCACAAAAAGTGGCATATAAGCACATGACTATTCACAGAATATTCCCCATCTCATTTTACTTTGTTCAGGACATCCTTCATAAGAGCAGCGAATCTCTTTGCCTAGATGAACTTACAGATCCATGGTTCCCTCAATATATATGACCAAGATTATTATCAAATTATTCTATACTTTGTGGATGGCTCCTTGCCAAAGAAAGTCACCCAGGTTATCCCATGCTATACTAGGGCAAATAAAATCCTACTATTATCAACAATAATATAAATTCAATACAATTCTCTATCCCCACACAATCTAGTCAACTTATGTTATGATACTGTCTTTTTGTAGAAATTTATATGTAGGAACCTCTCCATGTTCATCTTAAACTTCCAGTGAGGACACACCCATTGATTGGGTGTGTTTGAATGTTACACCCATAGTCCATTCTCACAAATATTTCATGAAGTTACAAAAGATGCTGTTAAATGGTTGAATCTTCTTGGTTTCTGCTTCTAGTTAATATAATCATTATTTCTGTACTCTCCTGTACTCTTCTGTACTCTTCCTGACCTCTTCATGATGCCCCTCATGACACTTAAATGTCCCTCCCAAGGGTATCATCTCCATTAGGATCCTCTCCTATATCATGCCTAGCAATTCTTGTCTGGCTTCACATTTTTGAGTGTCATTTCTACTTCTTCTTAGAGTAATACAAATACTCCCCTTACAGTAGAACAAAATTGATCGTTCAATGGTAATCAATAACAATAAACTGCTAAAGAAACACTGGCAAATATGTTTCACTTTACATATATTTGTCCTCTTTCCACTTCCATCAGTGAATATTCTTGGAATAATCTAGCTTAATTGAGTCTCGCTCTAGGGTTTCTGGGTGCTCTAAAACTCACTTTCCCTTTTCCTATCTTTGTTGTTTTATAAAAAGATAATGTACATATTATATATATATGTATATATATATATATATAATACTTGATGAATGGATGAATGAATGAATAAGTGAATAGGAAAAAAGTCACCTATCACTGGTAGGGAGCTATGATTTAATCATATCATCTCTGATCGCTCAGGGGGAGACAGGAAGAGGGGATTCTATCCCAACTGGTAGGACAAGTGTCTAACCAGCTTCAAGAAATATAGTTACTATAACAAGAAAGGAAACCAAGGTGAGAATGGAAGGTAATAAAATTCCAAAAAAACCTACTTCTTTGAATAGATTAAGCATTTTGGTTATTTCGACAAAGTTACTAAAGGAAACTATGTTTCCTTGAAGTTCTGTTCGCATGAACTGTGTATATCACATCTGTTACTGTATTGAATATATTTGAAGAAATTACTCCATGATGGGGATGTTGGGAGGATAGTTGGGTAGCTGAATTTTTAGGGCCACAGTTCATCCTTTACATCCTGAGACTGATGTTGAATAACTGGAGGAAAAAAAGGGAAAGGGGAGAGGAGGACCTCATAATACTATCTAGCAATTCCACCATCATTATCAACTGAATAAAACCTTCAATGACTTCATAGAATGATACATTTAGAGTTCAAAGGATACTTCAAGACCATTAAAATATATCATTATATCAGCTCCTTCATTTTACAAATAAGGAAACTGAAACTCAGAAAGGTTAAGTGATTTGACTAAAGTAACATACATAGCTAGTAAATATCAGAAGCATAATTTGAACTCAGGTCTTCCTGACTGAAAAATCCAATACTTTATCCACTATACTATGCTGACTGATACTAATTGATGGCCTACCCAGGCAATTCTCTGGGCAGCAGCATATTGTTCCTATGGCTTTGGATATGGTTTCCACCCCAGAGGGCTTGCTTAATTGCTCAGAGATGCCCTGACTGGGATGCCACTGCTTACTAGTGGTACAAGCAAATCCCTTCTCAAGGACTTTAGTGAGAAAACAATAGAACTTGATCTTCTTCACCTGCATTTTATATGCCCTAAAAGTCATCCTGGGAAGGAGAGGACTTTCCCTCCTCCTATAACTCCATCAAACTAATGATTCAAAATATATATTATGTTTGAACACATGTGCATACTCATATATACTTTGAAAATCCCTATCCTCTTATAACCAGTTACTATTTGGTTATTCTAATGATCTCATCTGGATTTCTTCCTAGAGATAAATTCTTATTCATTTTCATAGCAACTTAATTGAATTATGATTTGGAAATAAAAGTATTTTGCCTGAGAAAACATATATCTTCTCTAGATGTGATATCTGTTATAAATTTTATATAATTAATATTATTATTAACAATTTTATCTTGTGCTATAAAAACATATACCTAGTTTGTATTGAGGCATGAATCAGTAGTTCAAACTTTGGTTATGAAAATGAAAATAGTACAAACTGTTCCCATACTACAATGTTCAGGGACTGTATGAGCTCAGAATAATCTTACCCTGAAAAAGATGAATTGTGAATTGGGGGGGAAATAGGGTAATTTTGCTCCATTTCTAAGATGAGTTGTCTGAAGTAGTCTGCGTTTCTGATGTAGTGTGCTTTATCCCTGGTGTCTATAGAGTTGTTTTATTTGAGAGAACAAGGTTTATGTGTTTGAAAATGATGGAGTACCACAGAGGTGGTGTACATACTCCATGGCAAACACTAGGAGTAATTGGCACACCTGTGTTTTAGGAGAAAGTCTCTTTGTGAGCCAAGGTAAAGTGTTTTCAAAGGCTGAGAATGTCTCTGATTTTGTTGACTTAACTTTTATTTGGTCTGAACTACTTGAGGGTCGTAGATTAGGCTCTGGAAAATATTTTCAAGTGTTTTCTGTGTGTCTGTGTTTTTCAGTTGCAAAATAAAAAAAAGAAAATATTTAGGATTTCAGCACACAATTCCTTTTCAGAGCACAGATTGCCTGTTTTCTGCAAAAAGGATGAATAAAAGCATATAAATGAGCTGAACTGGCCTTTATAATATGCATAATTATACCTTCAGGATGATAATGAAGCAAGTTCCTAACATCTATGTATCCTTGATGTAATTATACATTAAACATGCTTAAGGGATGATCAACATTTAGAATCAATATTTAACTACTTTTTCTAAGGACAAACATTTCAAAGATATTTTCTTAAACAAGTAGGAAGTGGGCCAGGTTGCTGTTGGTAATATTTACATGTGTGTATTTAAAAGAGAGAAAGATGAAACTAGACTAGTAAATGAGAGCATATTTCACTTTTCTCATACCAAAAAGATATGGTTTATTGAACAAAAAGCTAGCATTGTCATCTTCAGTTTTGATAATGAATTGGAAATAAGTAGTATTCTTATTTATTGCTATTTTTATTTCATCATTCGTCACTATTTGGAATATGTTTTTGTATTGGTAGAAAAGTCATTTAAGAAGTTAATTTCAAGACGAAAAATTGTATGTATTCTCACACTTAGGAGCCACAGCAAAAGCAACAAATGACCTAGATGTATAACAATCTAATGGAAACTGTGATGACATGAAATCTCTTTTCATTCTAGAAAGCTTTAGAATTTGAAAAGTAGGACTATCCAGGGGGACATAATGTGTGGGTTAGTTTGACTAAATTAGGCCATATTCACTAATGTATACTGACATTTGAGACAAGTTTTTTTCTGTATGTTTTGGTGGTTTGATTTTGTTTTTGAAAAACAGGAAATCATTTGTACATGGCATTTATAGATCTCCTATTTACTTACATTTCTCCTTTGCATTTTTATTCCAAATTTCTACATGTTCACATTTGTGTGTGCCTGTGTGTGTATGTACAAGGGTGACTTTTCTAACATTATGTTTTTAAATCTGACAAGGTCACATAAGCTAAAAAAAAAAGAAAAAAAGAAGCAAAGGGTCATCAAAAGGGGAAAAATAACAGAACTATGGTGAAATGGCTCTCTGTTGGCCTTGGTATTGATTCAGAGTGTGTCAAAAGGGTCTTTTGTCATGCCCCTACCACAGCATACTAATTTGCTAGATCAAGTCTGTCAGAATATCGACTGGAAGTAAAGAACTACAGTGGCAGCTTTTGTGTTTCATACAGCAGGGAGCCTGTGTGTGAAACAGGATTATCAGGGGGTCATGAAGAGAGTCAAAGGATGTCCATCACTTACCTTCTGGTAATGTAATGGGGCGGGCGCCTGGATGTGATTAAGATGTAGAAGACAGGAGGCATAGCAGTGAACAAATCAGAAACACACACATGCAAATCAAGTTGGCTGCTGTTAACCACATATTTTTAATGAAAAATCTTATGGCAGACCCAACAAATATCGAAACAGCTGCATTCAGCTAACCACCATGCCAGGCCAACCATTCAATGGCCTTCCTATAGAAGTAAATGTGTACAACATAGAAATGCTCTTCATGTTGACATTTCCCCCCATAAACCTCACCTTGCAATCTACAAGTGTTTCTCCTACATGTTGTGCGCTTCTGACATAGTGATCAGATTATCAAACACCCACTTAGGCGATTCTCTGGGCAGCAGCATATTGTTCCTATGGCTTTGGATATGGTTCCCACCCCAGCGGGCTGACTTAATTGCTCAGAGATGCCCTGACTGGGATGCCACTGCTTACTAGTGGTAGAAGCAAACCCCTTTTATTATATGCTGAGAAAACAATACCAGACCCCAGCCTCCTATTTCTCTAATCATATATCTACATAAGGTAATTGGCATTCTGATGCCAGTTGGCACACCACTAGTTTAAGACATGGGATATTTTTTTCATGATAGCTTCTAACACAATGTATATTTTTATCATCCTTAGGCCCCCTTTCTGCCTTTTTAAAGCAGTTATACTTGGTGTAAGATGATATAGGACAATAAATGCATTGAATTCATGCCTAAACACCAGAGAAATATATAGTCCATCACATAAATGCTTGGGGAAGATTTCTCTCTATTTTGGATGTGAAAAATACCTATATTTTTGTTGTTGTTGTTTGCTTCTGACTGAATCTACATGTCTACATTTCATTTTGTGGTTGATTTTATCAAAATAGAAATGGAAATTGCATAATTTGATTCATAATCACCCCCTATTAAAAATGTACAGTTACAGAAACTGAAATATCATTGACAAAACTGAAATAACATTGGACAAACTCTAGATCTATTCTAGTACAGAGTAGAGATGTATCAGTTTTTGCTTTATGTCTAGCTGTACCTTTTCATAATACATTTACCCTTATAATGTTAGACTCTGATCAAAATGGGGTGCAGTAGTGATAAAAGTTTTGGTTGGGAAAAGTCAATAGCCTATGGCATACCTATGAGTAATAAAAACATATCTATATAAATATGAAACATATCTATACAAGATTTCCAGCTTTAAACACTTTTTTGTTTTGTTTTTCTTTTCTCTTCTTTCCTTTCCTTTCCTTTCCTTTCCTTTCCTTTCCTTTCCTTTCCTTTCCTTTCCTTTCCTTTCCTTTCCTTTCCTTTCCTTTCCTTTCCTTTCCTTTCCTTTCCTTTCCTTTCTTTTCTCTTTGTAGCGGGGAGGGCAGGGCAATTGGTGTTAAGTGACTTGCCCAAGGTCACAGGGCTAGTAAGCGTTAAGTGTCTGAGGGAGAATTTGAACTCAGGTCCTCCTGACTTCAGGGCTGGTGCTCTATTCACTGTGCCACCTAGCCACCCCCCCCATTTTTTTAATGAAAAAGATGTTAAGATGATCCTTTGTAGCTTCTCTGCTTCCCTGTTCTCACTGCCTTTGGAAGAGGCTATGGTCCAAGAAGCATTTCTCCATTCCTGAAAGTGAGGAGGTATAATAGTAATAGGAATTTGAAGATCTTCCCTGCCCCTTGATGGACCTAGGTGAATTTGAGGACCTACATACACAATTCTGCAAACATATAAACACATCCTTTCCTGAAAAAAAGTCAATCAATAGATTAGTCACTAATGTATGCTGACATTTGACACAAGGTTTTTTGTATGTTTTTGTGGTTTGATTTTGTTTTTGAAAAATAGGAAATCATTTGTACATAGCATTTATAGGTCTTCTATTTAGTTACATTTCTCCTTTGCATTTTTATTCCAAATTTCTACATATTCACATTTGTGTGTGCCTGTGTGTGTATGTACAAGGATGACTTTTCTAACATAATGTTTTTAAATCTGACAAGGTCACATAAGTTTACAAAAAAAAGAAGAAAAGGGTCATCGAAAGGGGAAAGATAACAGAACTATGGTGAAATGGACAATCAATAGGACCAGGGTAGTTTCATCCCTGGTATACCTGACTTAGACCACTTCTAGAGTATTGTGTTGGGTTGTGAGTGCCACATTTTAGGAGAAATATTAACAAACTAGATACTATCAAGAGGAGGGGCAAATGTAATGGTGAGAAAACTGGAAAAATGAGCCATAAAAGAATCAGTTGGGAGATCTGGGAATGCTGGGTTAAGAGAAGAGAAAACAAGTTTGATGTCTTCCATGCCTGGAATACTCTCCCTCTTCATTGCTACTTCCAAGCTTCCCTGGCTTCCTTTAAGATTTAATTCATATTTTACATTTTGAATGAGGTCTTTCTGTGTCTCTCCTGTTAATCATCCCTAACCTCTGATATTACCTGCCATTTTCACTTAGTGTATGTATGTATATATACACACATATACATATATTTATTAGTATGTGTATGTATATATATGTATATATACACACATATACATATATTTATTAGTATGTGTATGTATATCTATATATATAGCATATCTATATATATACATATATACTTCATATGTATATATGTAGCTATCTATGTCTAAACGTGTTTATCTTTATATTTTATACATACACATATATCAATATTTATATCCATACAGTATATCCATTTATTTGCACACTGTCTCTCCTATGCACCCATGAGCTCTTTGAGGTTAGGAATTGTTTTTGCCTTTCTGTATATAGTTAGTTAGTTAGTTAGCTAGTTAGTTAGTACTTGGTATTTGATTCTCTGACTAATCTCTCTGAAAGAATTAAACTTGTTCTGCTTGGCTTAGATGGTAGAGCAATTAAATAAAGTACAGAGAGATCAATTTAGGCTCAATGTAAGGAAAAACTTCCTAAAGGCTGCTTAAGAAAGCAGTGAGACACTACCCACACACTCCCATCTCTACAGACCATCAAGTGGAGATAAAATGATCATTTTTTTAGGAATGTTGCATTGGAGATTCATGTAGAGATATTGGTTGGGCTCCAAAGTCCATTCCTATTCTGAGATTCTATGGCTAAGAACTTGGGCACATTCCTTTTGAATAAGCCATGAGTGGCAAATATTGGAGCGTCTATGGGAAAACACCAACACACTGAAGATGCAGATAGAAATCATTCCATACATTCTGGAAAGCAATTTGGTGCCATGCTTAAAAAGTTACTAAATTGTGCTTATCCTTTGACCTAGTGATACTGCTACTAGTCCTATACTCCCGAAGAAACAAAAGGTAGAAAAGTCACCTAAATGTACAAAAATATTGATAGCGCATTAACAGAGACAATTTTTTCCTTTGCTTATTTCATTCTGGGGAAAACAAGGCTTTTGTGTGAATTAAAGGCATTCCTGAAGGAGAGTATAATTAGGAATCTCTTCTTTCCTTGTTGTACAATGAACAAAAGACACTACAATGAATTTGGATACATAATAATGAGAAAGCAGACATCTGGATGAATGTGCTTTTCAAGGGTGCTTCTATTTATCAGGGCACCTGTAATATTTTCTATTCCTTCTTAATATTCTGTCTCTTTCAGAAAATCTTTCTAATGACTTCAATATCCACTAATCACCCTTTCCAAATAACACTTTATCATGCATGCTATTTAGGGGAAAATTCAACAAATTATGGCATGTATGTAGAATAATCATCAGAGTATGTAATCTGCCTCAGTTTCTTCAAATGTAAAATGAGGATGACAATAATGGTAACGCCTACCTCTCAGGGTTGTTGTAAGAATCAAATGAGATAATGACTATCAAGTACTTAGTTCAGTGTCTGGCATATATTAGGTACTATATATTAGCTATTAGAGTATTGTTACATATATAATATTAGCTATTATTATCCTATTTTATCATATGCAATCTAGCATCTACTATACCGTTTGTTTCACATGTGAGAGTCTTCTCTCCCTAAAGACTATAAAGCTCCTTGAGAACAATGATCATGTCTTATACTCCCTTAATTTCCATCAATATACCTAGCACAGTTCTAGGCACATGGCTCATCCTTAATAAATGCTTTTTAATTGGATTGAAAAGGATGTAAGGATAACACAGATGCTTCTGCTCTACCCATCTGTACTTTTCTTCCTTTCTGTTCCCACCATATATATATACACACACACACACACATTACATATATGTGTATTTTATACACACAGAAAAAGAGAAAAAAGTAAGCCTATCATAGTTTCAATATGTTGAAATGGTATAAAATACATCTCAAGCAATACATGTAACATGCTGCCCTTTACACCCAAAGCCATCTTTTCACCATTCACCTGGCTGTCTGGACCAGAAACTATGCCTGATGTAATCCTCTAAGCTCTGAACTGGTCAGTGTTGCATATGGCCCACTATCTTAGGCCAGCTCCATCCATGGGGACCAGCCATCTTCCCATCAGCCACTTTGCCACAGTATGCCTACTCTTCACCCCCCCTTTCCAGTTTGGAAACCAATCCAATCAATACTGCAATTACTACTGAAACATACCCTTCAGTGACCATCATTCCTCTACATATGTTGTCACTTCTCTTTCATTAGTATGCAAACTCCTTGAGAACAGGTACTGCTGCCTTCCTTTTGTTTTTGTATCCCCAGAAATGAGCATATTGCTTGGCATATAGTAAGCATGCAAGAAGTATATGTTCAAATCAAGTCAACAAACATTTGTTAACCAGCTACTGTGCTCTAGGCACTGTGATAAATGTTGGAGATACAAAAACAGGTTAAAAAACTGGCCCTGACCTCAAGAAGTTCACAGAGTCTAATTAGAGACATATGCACAACTATGGAGAAGCGAATTGGATATAAGTTATATTAGTGATAATCTCAAGAGAAAACTCAGTAACAGTAAGGACTGGGAAAGAGTTCTTAAGTTAGGACCATCACTGAGACTTGAAGGGAGGAAAAGAAGCCAAAAGGTGGAGATGAGAACAAAGTTCCAAGCATGGGGGAATAGCCTGTGAAAATAGAGGGATTAAGGAGAAAAATGCCTGGAGTGTAATATGTGAGGAACAGCAAGGAAACCAGTGTTACTGGATCACAAAGTACATGGAGGGAATTATAGTATTAAAAATTACATAGGAAGGGGCCAGGTTATGAAGGGCTTTAAAATTTCTTTTACATTTGATTCTGGAGGTAATAGGGAGCCACTGGAATTGATTTGGTGGGGGGTGGGGAGTGACACAGTCAGACATGCACTTTAGGAAGATTAATTTGACAGAGTAGTGGAGGATAGACATTTATATTTTCATTTAAAAGCCCCAGCTCATGTTTCCTGAGGATTCTATATGATAAAAGTTTGCTGAATATAATACAGACTTCTAGAGATTTAGGCTTCTCTTTCTCCTCTTCCCCCTTTTCCTCCCTCTTTCTTTTTGAAATTTCATGCCCTTCTTCATTACCTATATGTTATTGATCCATTTCATTTCATCCTAAATTCATTTCTTTATAAACTGGCTCTTTTAAAAAGCCTATGTGCAAACTGGAAGATACTTGATGATAAAAGTGATTATTTGAAATAATATTGAGGTATAAGTTATGCAATTTTGATAGCATCCCTATGAAGCTATGATTGGGGAGTTGTCATTATGACAGATGGCATCAGAATGAGCAGAAGAAATGGGGAAGGATGGCCAGTTACTGTTGTAGTGCAATTACTTCATGTTGCTGCCAAAGGAGAAGGGCAGACATCTACTACGTTGACATGGTCCAGTTCTTCCAGACTTAGCATTTCAGATTGTTGATTTCCACTATAGTGTCTTGTGTCCAACACCATTTCTCTACCCAAAAATCTCCTTATGGAATCTCTACAGGCAATATTATGGTAGTAGTCATATGTTTGACAGCCTTACCCAGCCACCCCCACCTCCAAAAACATAGGTGTAGCTATAAGTATAGCAATTGCCTTAAATAGAAAACTAACTATAGTGACTCTAACATGATGTTGTTTAATGCTAACTATAGTTTGAGTCACTCTGAAATCAGGTCATTTTTATGGCCAATTTTGCAGACATGAGCACTGATACAAAAAGTGACTTCCTTATAAGTAAAGCTTAGGGGAGTTTTTCACATGTGTTTATATCTATCCAACTTACTATAATTTGAAAACTTGACACTTTTGGAATATGTACAAAAATCTGCTACCATATTTTACTATTTTAAAGTGAAGATTCATCCACTCAAGGGACCTATGCTGGTTTCATTCTCCCTGATGTTCCATTTCTTGGTGAGTTGTAAAGTTCTGCGACATTTCCTTTTACCATAACCCTATCTCCCCCACCCCCCTAAAAAAAGATCTTTTTTATGTTTTTAACTATCCCTCTAAGTTTACAAAAAAAGATTGATGAAGTAAAATAAGTTCCCCAAACCTACTGAATTATCTATAACACAATAGAAAGTGAGTTAGAAGCCTAAAAACCAAATCCCATTTGAAAGAATTTCAAAGCAACACAGTTCAACACATTTCTACGATATCTAATTTATATTAGGAGTAGATGAGCACAGATGCATTTTGAGTCAAACATCTTGAAGTATTCCCCACATGTTTGAGGCTTAATAGCATTTAAAACCCACCTGGCACTTTTACATTAATTTGAAAGCCATCAGTATTCCCTTGGAAAACCAAAGACATGTGTTTCTGATTTGTTCGCACTGAAGTCATCAAAATATTATTTTGTAATAGAGATCTGATAGCCAAGAAACCCTTCTGATGTTCTGTTCCTTGGATATGGGGAATTGGGTTTGAGCCAAGACTTCTGAGGCCAATACTCTCATTGTGATGAGGTAGCTGTGGTGTCAGTCAGTAGTGCTGCTGGTAGCATGTTGAGCTTCCCATGGAGAGATCATGATTACCTGGCTATGTCAATGTCCTGAGACATTCATTCAGAGTACTGCTAACCTAAGCAGGGAGGCTCAATTGTGCCAAGGGATCCTGGAGACCCTAAGGATAAGGATATTTCAGACTTTTCCCTGGATTCCAAAGGATAAGGAAAAACAATGCATTAAAGGGTCAGAGAGGTGTGAGTTTGCACTATTCCAGCCATTGCTTACTATGTGATGTTGGTGCTGTGATGTATTCTTGTGAAGATCAAATGAAATCATGTAAATGATATCTTCTTTTAACCTGTAAAATGCCATATACTCTAGTACTCTTTTAAATCAGTAAACCCACCAAAATTATTACTCCTTCCAGGGTCTCAGATTACAACCTACCCAAGTCTAGCCATCATGTACCATGAAATTGACCAGGGTTCTTGAAGAATATGTTTATGAAACTCATATTTTGGCATCAAAAGCTTTTACATAAGACCCCTAAAACAAACTGGCTGCTATTCTTCTAGGTACTCATCACAAGTAGGTCATTCATTCTTGGGCCATGGTAACCCATGCAAAATGCTATCTAAATATAGTTTGCTCATCTATATGGTAAAATTTGTGTTAATTTTGCTTCCTAAGGGCCAAACCAAATAATTTCATTTTTATATTCCCAAATGCTTTATTAAATTCTGGTTTACGTCACTAATTTCTGCCAGATTTTGAGTTACAATTTTTCCCCATTTTTCCTTACCCCCCACCCCAGGATAGCAGTTACACAGGATATGCCCTCATCGAATCTGCTCTCTCCCATATCTTTTCCCATACCCCCTTCAACTTTTTCAGTAGGGCAAGGTGAATCTCTGTGCCCCAAAGCCTGTATAACTTATTTCCCATTATATGTAAAATAGTATTAATAATAGTATTTATATAGTTTTACGCATTTGATTTTGAAACTTTGAATTCCAGATTCATTCCCTTCCTCCGTTGTCACCCACCCTTACTGGGAAGATAAGCAATTCAGTATATGTTGTGCATATGTAGCTATGCAAAAGATTACCATAGTAGATATATTGTAAAAGACTGACTATATTTCCCTCCCTCCTATCCCACCTCCCACTTGATCTACTCCCTACTTTGATCCTGTCCTTTTCACAAGTGGGTGCTTCCAACTTCACTCCCCCCCTTCCCTCCCGCCCTCCCTTCCATCATCCCCCCTCTCATTCCCTTTCCCCATACTCTCCTGTAGGGTGAGATATCCTATTTAGTATGTATGTCATTCTCTCCCTGATCCAAATTCAATGAGAATAAGGTTTTACCTTTTTACCTTCCTGTTCTTCCCTGCCTTGTAACCATTTTCCCTTGCCTCTACTCTATGAGATAGTTTACACCATTCTGTCTGTCCCCATCTCCTCTTGATATATTCCTCTCTCACCTCTTAATTTCACCTTTTAAGTATCATCCCTTCCTATTAAATTCAACCTGTGTCCTCTATCTATGTATACCTATAAACATATATACACATATTCACATATGTATTCACATACCTATATACCCTTCTTCAACTATTTTCATACTGAGAAAAGTTTCATCAGTTACAGTTATTGTTTTTCCATGTAGGGATGTATATAGTTCAACTTTGATAAGTTCATTATGATTTCTTTTCCCTGTTTACCTTCTCAAGCATCTCTTGCTTCTTGTATCTGAATGTCAAATTTTCTATTCAACTCTGGTTTTTTCATCAAGAAAGCTTGAAAGTCCTCTATTCCACTGAATGACCAAATTTTCCCCTGAAATATGATACTCACTTTTTTTTTGAAATAAGAAAATTATTTTTTTTCTTTTTCTTTTTTTTATTTTTTTAACAGAATGTTTATTTATTTATTTTTAGTTTTCAACATTCATTTCTACAAGATATTGAGTTACAAATTTTCTCCCCATCTCTCTTATGCCTCTCATCCCAAGATGGCAAGCATACTGAATACCCCTTCCCCAAATCTGCACTCTCTTGGATGTCCCCTTACTTTCTTTCTTTTTTTTTATATTTGACACATTTAATGTTAAGACCATTTCCTTCCTCCCTTGTCACCCATTCCCTCTGGGGAGATAAGTAATTCAGTATATGTTGTACATGTCTAGCTATGAAAAACATTATCATAGTAGATATATTGTACAAGGCTGCTTATAATTCCCTCCCACTCATCCCACCCCAACCTGGTCCATTCCCTACATGATCCTGTCCCTCTTCTATAGTGGGTACTTCCAACCTCCCCTCCCCCCAAGGATGCCCTCCCATCAATCATCCCTCCTCTCATTCCCCCTTCCCCCTATTCTGCTGCAGGTTGAGATATCCCATTTAGTATGTATGTCATTCTCTCCCTGAACCAAATTCAATAAGAATGTGGTTTTGCCTTTTTTTTCCTTCCTATTCTCCCTCTCCCTTGTAACCACTTCCCCTTGCTTCTTCTACATGAGATAGTTTACCCTACCCTGTCTCTCCCCATCTCCTCTTGCCACTTTCCTCTTTCACCTCATAATTTCATCCCTTGAGTATTCTCCATTCCCAACAGATTCAACCTATGCCCTCTATCCATATATAACTCTAACCATATATAAACACATTCACATATGTATTTATATGACCACACACCCTTCTTCCATTATTTTCATAGTGAAGAAAGATATCAGCAGTCAAGATTATTGCTTTTCCATATAGGAATGTAAATAGTTCAACTTTGATAAGTTCCTTTTGATTTCTTTTCACTGATTACCTTCTCAGGCATCTCTTGCTTCTTGTGTCTAGATGTCAAATTTTCTATTCAATTCTGGTTTTTTCCTCAAGAATGCTTGAAAGTCCTCTATTCCACTGAATGACCATATTTTCCCCTGAAACAAAATACTCAGTTTTGCTGGGTAGGTGACCCTTGGGTTCATTCCCAGTTCTTTTGCCCTCTGGAATATCATATTCCATGCCCTTTGATCCCTCAGTGTAGAAGCTGCCAGGTCCTGGGCTATTCTGATTGTGTTTCCACAATATTGAAATTGTTTCTTCCTGGCTGCTTGTAGTATTTTCTCCTTGATCTGGGGGTTCTGGAACCTGGCTATAATATTCCTGGGAGTTTTCTTTTTGGGATCTTTTTCAGGAGGTGATCTGTGGATTCTTTCAACCTCTATTTTGCCCTCTGGATCTAAAACATCAGGGCAATTTTCCTTGAGAATTTCTTAAAGGGTGATTTCTAGGTTCTTTCTTTGATCATGGCTTTCAGGTAGTCCAATAATTTTTAAATTATCTCTCCTGGATCTATTTTCCAGGTCAGTGGTTTTTCCCATGAGATATTTCACATTGCCTTCTAATCTTTCGTTTGTTTGGATCTGCTTAACAGCATCTTGATTTCTCATAAAGTCATTAGCTTCCATTTGCTCCAGTCTAACTCTGAAGGAATGCATCTCCTCAGTGAACTTTTGAGATTCTTTTTCCATCTGGCAAATTCGACTTTTTAAGGCATTCTTCTCCTCATTGCCCTTTTGGGCCTCCTTTGCCATTTGAGTTAGTCTATTTTTTAAGGTGTTGTTTTCCTCAGTCAGGCTGTTGACCCTCATTTCATACTTTTCCTGCATCCTTCTCATTTCTCTTTCCAATTTTTCCTCCACTTCTCTTATTTGATTTTTAAAGTCCTTCTTAAGGTCCTCTATGGCCTGCAACCCGCTCATGTTTTCCCCTGGGGCTTTTGGAGCAGGACTTCTGACCTCACAGTCCTTTTCCCGCTCTATGCCCCCAAAATAGGAGTCTAGGGTTGCATTTTTCTGTTTCCTTTGCCTTGGCATGTTGCCACTTAATTGCTTGACTTTTGGGCTTGTTGCCACACTATGGCTTTAAGGCCAGATAGAGGAATTTTCGTCCCGAACGTGTGGGGGGCAACTTCCGTTTCTGGCAAGCTGTAAACCCACCCACAACTTCCACCCTAGATCACAATCCAGATCCAGGGAGGTTAAAGCAAGAGCGATTACCCCCCAAGACTTATCACTGGATCTCCCTACAATTAATTTCAGGCCGGGAGCTGGAGCTGCCTCTGAAAACTACAAAATGGAGTTTGTCCTCAGTGGCTTCTAGCCCCCAGGGGAGGGAGCCGACGCATTCCCCAAATACAGGTCCCAAAGTCCATAGAACACTAACCTCTTACTTTGTCCTAATCATGTCTATGTTGATAATTCTGGAGTCGCCACAGCTGCTGGTGTTCTGGGTTTCCTCTAGCCGGCTGCTGGCCCTGCTGCCCTGGGGCTAAAACCTTGGCTCACGCAGACCTGGGCTAGGCTTGGCTCGGCTCCCTGTGCTCTGCGTGCTGCGTGCTGCGTGCTGCCGGCTCCCAGACTGCTGTGCTGGTCCTTCCTGCAGGGCTGCTGGGCTGTCCTCAGTGGGAGGTTAGCTTCTCTGTGTCGTTCTGTGGGTGCTGGGGCTTCAGAAGTTGTTCAGAGTCCCCTTTTACATGGTTTGGGGGGAATCTGGGGGCACAGTGGCTTGGATGAGCTGTTTCTACTCCGCCATTTTGGCTCCGCCCAATACTCACTTTTGTTGGGTAGGTGATTCTTGGTTTTAATCCCAGCTCCTTTGCCCTCTTGAATATCATATTCCAAGCCCTTCAGTCCCTTAGTGTAGCAGCTGCCAGATCCTGCGCTATCCTGATTGCATTTCCACAGTATTCAAATTGTTTCTTCCTGGCTGCTTGTAATATTCTCTCCTTGATCTGGGAATTCTGGAACCTGGCTACAATATTCCTAAGAGTTTTATTTTGGGGATCTTTTTCAGGAGGTGATCTGTGGATTCTTTCAACCTCTATTTCCCCCTCTGGGTCTAAAACATCAGGGCAATTTTCCTGGGGAATTTCTTGAAGGATAATTTCTAGGTTCTTTCTTTGATCATGGTTTTCAGGTAGTCCAATAATTTTTAAATTATCTCTCCTGGATTTATTTTCCAGGTCAGTGGTTTTTCCCATGAGATATTTCACATTGCCTTCTATTCTTTCATTTGTTTGGATCTCTTTAACAGCACTAGCTTCCCTTTGGTCCATTCTAAATCCAAAGGAAAGATTCTTCTCAGTGAGCCTTTGAGATTCTTTTTCCATCTGGCAAATTCAGCTTTTTAAGGCATTCTTCTCCCCGTTGCCTTTTTCAGCCTCTTTTGCCATTTGAGTTAGTCTATTTTTAGGGCGTTATTTTCCTTAGTAAGGCTGTCGACTCTCCTTTCATAATTTTCTTGCATCATTTTCATTTCTCTTCCCAATTTTTCCTCCACTTCTCTTATTTCATTTTCAAAATCCTTCTTAAGGTCCTCTATGGCCTGCAACCAGCTCGTATTTTCATTTGGGGCTTTTGCTGCAGGATTTCTGACCTCCAAGTCCTCCTCTTGTACTATGCTTCCATCCTCTTTGCCCCCAAAATAGGAGTCTAATGTTGCATTTTTCTGTTTATTTTGTTTCCTTTGCCTAGGCATGTTGCCACTCAATTACTTGACTTTTGGGCTTGTTGCCACAGTAGGACTCTGCCACCAGCCAGGGGACCTTCTGTCCCAAGTGCTGCAGTTTTCCCAACTGCTGGAGTTGGTTGGTTGCACTCTCTGTAGCCCCCACACACTCTGGCAAGCTGTTCAGACACCCCAAGACCTCCACCCCAGACTGCAATCCAGATCCAAGAAGGTTAAATCAAGAGTGATTACCTCCAAGACTGATCACCTGATCCCCCTACAGTTAGCAGGGCAGGAACTGAAGCTGCCACATGTGTCCACGGGTGTGCCGAAGCTTCTCAATGGCTTCTCACCCCCAGGGAAAGAGGCCACACACTCTCCCAACTGAGTCCCAAAGTCCATACTGTACTAACCTCTCACTTTGTCCTTGGAATTTATGTGTTGGTAATTCTGGAAACACCACAGCTGCAGGTGTTCTAGAGTCTCTCCAGCTGACTGCTGGTCAGACAGCCCTGGGACTAAAACCTCCCACTCACATGGGCCTGGGCTCAGCTCCCAGAGTGCTGTGCAAACCGTCCCTGCCAGGCTGCTAGGCTGTCCTCAGTGGGAGGTTAGCTTCTCTGTGTCATTTTGTGGGTTCTGGAGCTCCAAAGCTTGTTTAAAGTCCCCTTTTACATGAATTTGGAAATTGTGGGAGTCAGAGCTGCAAAGAAAAGCTGTTTCAACTCTGCCATCTTGACTCTGCCTTCCCCCCCAAATAATTTCCTAAAGTATTTTTAGTGATTACATTTAATTGATGGAGATATAGTAGAGTCCAGAGATTGCAGATGAGTCATAATTTGGGCAGCTTTTTGTGATTGCAAAATTTAACATCATTTTTCTGTGCTCCCCACCCCAAGCATGTAAGGATATATTTTTTAATTCATTTTAGTCAGGTCTAACTCCACATGATACCATTTGAGGTTTTCTTGGCAAAGATACTGAAGTGCTTTGCCATTTCCTTCTCCAGCTCATTTTAAAGATGAGGAAACTGAGGAAATGAGGAAACAGCGTTAAGTTACTTGCCCAGAGTCACACAGATAGTAAGTGTCTAAGGATAGATTTGAACTTAGGTCTTCCTGATTCCAGGTCTAGTACTCTATCCACTGTACCACCTAGATGTCCAAGAATGCATATATGTATCCATATATCTATATTTTTATCTGCTCTAAACCAGATTTATTATGGACCATAAATTTTGTTGCTGTTTTTGTTGTTGTTTGGTTGAGATATCAGCCAAAAAAATCAATCTGGGAACTACCACAACTTGACTATAAAGATCCAACATTAGTGGCTCTATATAGCACATCTCTTCTCTCTGAGGTAAAAATCAGGGCTAATGGATTACTTCATGTAAGATGTGTTGCTCATGTAAGGTACACATGGGTTGTCTAAGTGTGGCTTGTGGGAAGGAAGGGATAAATATCTCTGGAATCTTTCCAATCCCTCCCTAAGGGAGACTGTAATGACTGCCTTGAGAGGAGCAAGAGAAGGGCTATGAGTTTGAATACTCTTTCCTCCAACCTCTGAGAGACAGACCATATTAAATTTATATCTGTCTGCCTTTCTAAATATTGTTGGTCCAGGGACAGGATTTTTAGGTTCAAAACAAAAGCCCCTAGCTTCCCTGGCTGTTAGTTACCCTTTAATGAAACATGTATAGTCTTAGCTTACATTCACAAATCTGATAACTTCCCAACAACTGCTAGTTACAAAGATCATCACAAATAGTGAATGGCAAGTAAATACATGTATACAAGCAAATAGCAAATGGAAATGAGAGGAGTTATAGATTATCATGTGCGTGAGTAATCTTAGCTCAAAGATAAGAGAGAAATGGCCCAATAGCACTCAAGTGGAAATTCACTGAAGTCTTCAGTAAGGCAAGCTAGAAATCATGGGGCTTTTGAGGAGCTGATTTCCCTACATATTTGTAGCTTCCAGTTTTTCTCTTTACCCCCACCGCCATGTCTAAAGTAGGTCAAGAGAGAGTCTGGAATTATGTGACTCTCTCCTTTTCCAAAAAGAATGTCTCTCATTTCCAAAGATCTCATACCAACTCCTCCGCTCCTAAAGGTGCATCATGTTTTCTACCATGTCTCACACAAAATGCACTAGACTTGACTAGAAACCTAGGTTGTATTACATTATAAAAAACATTATAGGTAAAGTTAAAAATCTACCATGTGGCAATGATTACAATACCCAACTCTTTTTGAGTTATCTTTAAAACATTAAAGTATATAATTTTTTACTTTATTTAGAAAAAAATATCCAGTTTAAAGGATAACTTGATTAGGAATTAGAGTAGGAACCATTAATAGTATTCCTAGGAAATGTTCATCATAGCCTTAAATTACTCTAAAGCTTGATATTACTTGGAGGAAGTTAAAGGGATAAAGAAGGCAAAATTTTCCCAATGAAGAGAAGATTGTTGGTCCAAGGACAGGATCTAATGAAGGTATTAGAATGGAAACAGACTTCTTTAAAACAACAGCAAAAATCATAGTAGCTCAAAAGGCATATGGTGTAATTTTAAAGTGGGATTCGTCCAATTCAGGGATTCTTATAGGCAGCCATGACAAAACAGCAGCCTTGTCTATGAGTATCTTTAAGAGTTACTGGAAAAAAAAATAAGGGCGGCTAGGTGGCGCAGTGAGTAGAGCGCCGGCCCTAGAGTCAGAAGTACCTGAGTTTGGATCCGGCCTCAGACACTTAACACACACAAACAAACAAACAACAACAACAAAAAAAACAACCTAGCCCTGTGACTTGGGCAAGTTACTTAACCCTAATTGCCCTCCAAAAAGCAAAAAAAAAAAAAAAAAAGAGTTACTGAAGATACTGAAGCACATTGGAAAGCAAGTCCTCATGGCTTTATACACCCAACAGCATCAGGGACATTCTTTACCCAGGAAAGGATGGGTAGAATCTGAATAGGCAGACCCAGGAAAAGAACAAAGAGAGTTTGGAAGCCTTCCTATTAGGAAAGTAAACATATAAGAAAAATGTAATTAATCTTTGCATCATAATAGCAGGAGTATTAAAATTTTGAAAGAGTTATTTCTGGATTAGAAGTAGCTAACTGTAGCAGCAACCACACTGGCATACCCAAGATGGTTGCTAGCATACATTCTTAGATCTGTTTTACTAGGAAAGATAGCTGTTTAATGGGTCAACAATCTATTTTAATTACATTCACTAGTTCAGAGGAAAAGCCACACCTTGAACTTCAGAGAAAACATAAACAGAGAAAATACAAGCAGAGAAATAAAGACCAACAGACAGGGCTCTGACTTCCTAAATCAACAATACATTTTACATACATTCCTGGATCAAGACAGCCTTTACATAAGAGCAGTGAGGGAGCTCTGAACATAAGGCCACTCAGAATCTTGACCAGAGAATCACAAGATCCTTCTCATAAGCAAGCCTCCAAAGCAAAATACCAACTCAGAGTGTGTGTGTGTATATATATATATATATATATACAATAATAGGCCCCAGCCCAGGATTCATATATATAATGTATATATAAAATTAAATATAATTTATTTATTATTAAATATAATTAATATAATTATTATTAATATATATTTCCCTTAATGGGCTCCATGTGAGGCCTATTAATGGGCAGGGAAGATCTTATATCCAATCAACATTACAATAACAAAATATTCTGGATTCTTTAATAAAGAACTGTTGGTTTCATCACAATGATTCCTTGTTAGGCCAGATCTTGACTTTAAGAACTATGTTCTTTACCTTACGATTTCTCTGAATTGACAAGCTACTGAATACCCTAAAGTCTCACCAAGGCAAGCAGGAGAGTTTTTCAGGAACCTACAGCTTAGGGCATAAGCAAGTGTTTTAAGAATCCCTAACATACAATCTCAAAGGCAATATGAAACAACCAAAAAGGTGTGTGCAGCCTCGGACCATGTTATGAGAAAAATGGCGACTTTCGTAAACAGTAGAGGATAGTCCCATTATCTTCTGCCTTGATCAAACCACATTGAGAATGTAGTACTATGTTCTGGGTATTATATTTTAGGAAAGACATTGACAGGAAAGCATGCAGGTCAAGGTGCCCAGATGACTAAAGGCCTTTGAGGACTATACCATATTGTTCATCTATAAAGAAATAGTGATTTTTAACTTGGAAAAGAAAAGGCAGGGGACATTTGGGTGCTACTTTTGAGCATTTAAAGAGCTGTCACATGGAGGAGTAAAGAAGTAAGGCACTCCAGAGTCAGGAAAATTTGAATTCATTTCCTACCTCCAATATACTTACGTGACACTGAACAAGTCTCTTAACCTCTCTAAGTTAAAGATGAATTGCAAGTTAGAATTTACAGAAGTATTTTTCTTTTCTGGAAGTAATCTACAGCAATGAAATCACTTATCCTGACAATAATCATAGGAATAAAGAGTAGATTACTCTGCTTGGTTCAAGGTGACATAACTGGGAGGAACAAATGAGAGTTTCAGAGGCTTATTTAGGTCTGATCTAAGTAGCAACTTCCTGACAATGAAAGTTTCCCAAAAATGGAATGGGTGGCAGCCCCCACACAAGAGGTGTTCCACTAAAACTCAACTTGTTGGTAATGGTACAGAGGGTATTCCTGGATAGGACCTTTTGGACCTAAATGGTTTCTGAGGTCCCTTCCAGATCTGTAATTCTGTGCCATCCTTGGGTTACCCTTCAACTCTTAGAGCTCTTGCATAGACTCTGAACTATGGGTCCAAAACCTGAGGATCTCTTTGCTCTTCCAGGGGCCACCAAAGCCTTAGTGGGGCCCAGCAAAGGGAAAGGGGCCCATCAAGACCCAGTCATAATCTGCTCCCTTAAAAGGATTTTCCGTGGCTTGGCAGAAAAGAGTTGTGAATTCTAGAATTTACTGCTCATATGCCCATAAAGCACCTAAGTCACCTGACACCTATTTACGTAAAACTTCTTTCCTAAAGGACCACTTCAACTGATTTAACTGCCTGGATTAAGAGGGTCTGTGTGATGATGTTTCTCTAACAACAGAGAAAGAAACTCTCATTTAATGTGTGTTAACCATTATGCATAATGCATTGATTGATCTGTGTATATGTTTCATGCTCACGCTAATGCTGTAATGATTAGCCTAGCTGTCTGCCCCTATTGTCTCCAGTCCCCACAGCTAGAGTCACTTAACTCCTAACCTGCCTGCTTAGCTTCTCCCCCCAGTTCTAGGACACATCTAAACCCTAGATAGTAGGTCACAGATCCATGTCTCAATACCATCAATCTAGCCATAGTCTCTCTCACCTTGTACCCTGATTCGAATAACTGGGCTCTTGCCTTACGCATTGAGACCAAGTCCACTATCTTATACTCTGGAAAATCAGTTTTGATAAAACCCAGTGGGTTTTATCAAATGGAGCTACTTGATTATGCCTTTAAACCCAAATCACTCTGGATCTCACTGATTGGCCAATAATAGGTCCCAACCCAGGCCTCATTTGCTCATTGTTCGGGTTTTGATGTCTCAGAGTGAGTGGAAATAGCAACTATTTCTGTTCTGCCCAGAAACTATGAGGATCTTCTGATTTTTTTGTGAAAGCAAACTAGACCATCTTTTGCCTCAATTCTTACCTAACTTTTAACTACTGAATGGGTAGTAGCCACAGACAAACTGGGACCTGAAAAAGACATTAGCTTAAAAAGGCCTAGGTCCCTCACTGCATCAGGGACCATCACCAGTCTTCTTGATCTATGTTTTGCCACTGGTCCCCCAGTGACTCTAGAGGCATAGCTTTGCCTCACTTAAATCCAATTCACTTGCAAGTCAAGATATCACCCTCCTGATGTTACTGGTCTTCTTCAAGAATGAAGGATAAACAAGCAACACCTTATACTAGGCAATTCTCTAGGCTTCTGTCTTGTTTCCCCTGCCTGAATCCCTGCCTTGATTCCCTAGCACTTAACCTATTCCTCTGAAACTAGGATCCTGCCGTCCTAGTTTCTTTGGCACTGGCTCCCTATTCTGTCTTCTATCACCATGATTCTGAATTAACTGTCACACATCCCTCTTAACCTCCATCTTTCAGAATCCCTAGTTTTCCTCCAGAATAAGCTCATGTGTTATCGTCTACATGTTGCCTTTATTGATACAATAGCTGTTACTGTTTTTTCCCCTCAAATTTACCTTCTATCTGTTTTGTATTAATATGGTATCTCCTCAAATTTACCTTCTATTTGTTTTGTATTAATATGGTATCTCCCCTAAAAATGTCCTCCTTCAGGACAGGGAATTTTTTTTTCATTTTTGTTTTTATCTTTCTAAACCCAGTACCCAGGCCAGGCCCACCACAGTGGCTGACACATGGTTGATCTTTAATAACTACTTGTTAATCAATTGATCCAAAAGCCTAATTTTGACTATGGTGCTTTCTGGTTTCCCTAACATTTTTGTCAGAGTCCTTGAGTAATTTATGTGCTTGTGCTTAGAAGATACCAATATTCAGTAGCTTATGATTCTTGCTTAGTTACCCTTTACTGTTTTTTAACTGACCAAATAATTTTGACAATTATTGTATTATAACATATTATGATGTTGGTTAATGCTATCTCTTCCCCCTTCCCTTTCTATTATTTTCATTCTTTTACTTTATAGGCCTTTTGTCCCTCCAAATAAATCTTTTTATTATTGTGTCTAGTTCTATAAAATATAACCTTGGTAATTTCATTGGTATGGCATTAAATCTGTAATTTACTTTATGTAGTATCATTTTCTGAGAAGATTTTTCAGCCAGGTCAGTGTTAATAGAACATTTCCCAACTCCTAAGTAATAATCTAGGATTTCAAAAGATTAGCACCTAACCATCACTATGCCTATTACCCAATCTAGAAAATGGGAATGATAAAATTGACTTAGGATGCAAGTTTGTAATAGGGAGCAAATAATGGGTCGTTCCTTCCTATGGTTGTGAGAATCAATTTAGATAATGTGTACCATTTGGAGTGCTATATAAATATCAATTATTGTAATATTTTAAAAGATTCCAGGAAATAACTTTGTAAATGTATTAGCGTCATAGATATAGAGCTAGAAGCAATCTTAGATGTTATCTTGTGTAAGCCCTTGTTTTCACAGATGAATAAACTAAAACTGGGAAAGATTCAATTATTTGCCCAAGGTTGCACAAAAATTGAGTGTCAGAGTCAAGATCCAAACCTGGGTCCTTTAAGTCTAAATCTAATATTGACTGAATATTGACTGAGAGTTGGCAAAAGTCAAAAAGTGACTTTGAAACAAGAGGAGTAAGAGAGACTGTGTAGTGAAGGAGAACTCTAATCCCAGGCAGAACATGGCAGCAGCAATTTATTCAGTCTTCTTTTTATCTTAACCATAAAATTCATCTGTAAAATGAGCATATTGATATTTGCACAATCTATCTCTTAACACTATTATGAGGAAAGTGTTTTGCAAAGTTTGAAAACATATACAATTATGATGTTTAGCCCCTATTGTGTGATCAGTTACATGCATTTAGAAACCATTGTACTTATATTAATAATTTAAAATTTCACCTTGGGTTTATATATTAAGAGCTACCTTTAATCATCTGAGGGATCCAGGCAGAGGCTTCATGGAAGAAACACATAATCAGAAAGAGAGATATTATCAGAACTACTAGGAAATACTGAAATGGGGAGCAGAGACATACAACTGAGAAAGCAGACACAAATATAGACAGTCACCTAAGCGAGGAAATAACTTCAAAGGCCATAACCACTTTGCAGAATGGAAGAATGCCAGCTACAGTCTCAAGTACTAAGCTGATACTAGAAGCCCAGAGGCATAAAAGGCCCAGTAGAGATGCTACAATCTCAAGGGAGTTTTGTAAAGACTCTGAAGAGCAAAGCATCTTCAAAATTCTGTAGTACCAGGAGTTATAAGTTCTATTTGCTAATATGCTTTTCCACTATTGTTCAATACCAGGAATCCAATAGATGCTATATGTATTTCTTTGTAAGCATGCTCCAGGGTCTGGGATTAATGTTTAATACCAGTTGTGGTTACTATACCATCTTAATGAATACCTTTGCTAAGTGCAAATTAAATATACTGGCTGATTGATAGGATACCAATGAGGAGTAGGGTACCACTCACCAGTGGGGCAACTAGGTGGTACGGTGTATAGAGTGCTGGACTTGGAAGCAAGAAAGCTCAATTTCAAATCTAGCCTCAAATTTTTGGTAGCTGTGTGACTCTGGACAAATCACTTCACCTTTATCTGCCTCAGTTTCCTCAACTGTAAAATGGGGACACCTACCTCCCAAAATTGTTGTGAGGATCAAATGAGATATTTGTAATATGCCTAGCACAGTGCAGATAATAAGACACTTTACAAATGCTTGCTGCCTTTGTCCCTCTCACCCCATCCCCCACCCAGGAGCCACAGTGTAGACACACAGTGTTATCCCTAGAACCTGAGAATACTAGTCTTTCTTGGCCCTGAAACCTTTAATGTGAGTAGGATCAGAGGAAATTTTACAATAGGCTTTCCTTGAAGTCAGGAAGACAGATTCAAGTCCTACCTCTGAAACACATTGCATGAATGACAATAGGCAAGTCACTTAACATTTTAGTATCCCTAATAAATCTCAGATTAGTTGCCAATATTCATTTGTTAAGGGAATTTCCTCCCAGCCATTACTATCAATGAAATCACAAGTTTAGACAAAGTAAGTAAATAAATCTTATTTAAACTTCCTCAGAGTATTATTTTTTGTGAGACATTTAATGTCAAGATTTTCAGGTAACACATTAATCAACTTCAAGAACTATTTAATCATGTAATTAATTGGCCAATAAAACAGAATTTAAAAGAAATGGAGGAATAATCTATAAAAATATAAAATACCCAGATTAATAGAACATGAAGTAGATATGCTAATTCCATTTCAGAAAAACAAAAGTAGCTATCTGCATAGAAACTACCAAAGTAAAAACCAACTAATCAACCTACAAATGCTAGTCCACTTAGATTCAGAAGTGAATTCTATCAAACCTTTAAAGAAACTACACTGTGCAAATAATTCTAAAAAAATAAAAATAAATTATTCTATCAAACTCCTTTTATGAGACAAATAGAGCGCTAACACCTAAACCACAGGGCAAAGTAGATAAAAGAGAACTACAGGCCAATGTCATTAATGGATAATGATGCGATTGTCTTAAAATAATACCCTGGCAAAACACTACAACAATATATAAAAAATAAACATAGTGAATAAATTTGATTTAAATTGGTGATCATAATTATATCAAAATATCCCAAACTACATGATTATACCAAGTTACAGAGAAATCCTACTATAAACTTCAATATTCATTTACGCTAAATAAAAAGCTACAAAGCATAGATATGGTTTTAATTTGATGATATATCTAAAGCCAGAAGCCTGCATTATATGCAACAAGAATTTATTAGCAAATCCCCCAATAATTAAGTGGAGGAGTAAAGCAAGGGTTCCCATTCATCTCACTCTTATTTGATATTGTTCTAGAAATGCTAGATATAGCAGTTAGAAAAGAGAAGGAAATTAATGGCATAAATGTTGACAAAAGGGAGACATGACTATCCCTTATTTACTGATAAAACGAAAATTTTTAAACAGAAAATCTTGAAGAATCTACACAGAAACTATTTGAGATAATAAACTCAGTAGACTTTCAAGATATAAAATAACCTAAAAAAAAATCCGTGATTTAAAATAAAAAGGAAATAATAACAGAAGAAGGAACCATTCTAAATTGCTGAGATGTCTAAAATATCTGAAAGTTAGTTTATTAAGGCTCACTTAACCATATAGATACTATTCCAAGACACTTTAAAAAATAAAGACTAATAACTGGAGGGATATTCAGTGTTCAGGTCTGGGTTGAACCTATATAAAGATAAAAATGAATTAATTAATTTACTTAGGTTAAATTACAGTTGTGTCATTGTACCAAATTACCAAGGTGATTATTTAAAAGAATTAGATAAAATGATGAAATTTATTGGGAGAAATAAAAGGTCAAGAATCTCAAGGGGAATCCTGAAAATAAAAAGAAATAAAGGGGGGAAATAGTATTACCAGATCTCAAAGTACAGTATTAAGAGGTGACTAGCACAGAACTAGTTAAGAATGAATCAGAGACAATTGAATTAATTCAACAATCTAGTGTGTGTCAAACCTAAAAATATAAACTGTTTAAGGAAGGGACACCTTCCTTGACAAGAACTTCTAGAAAAACCAAAAAGCAGTTTGACAGAAATTAGATTTGTATGAACCTATTATACCCCTTCTACCTATTGCACATCTCTGGCAGCTGGGAGATACAGTGGATAGAGTGCTGGAATTGAAGTCAGGAAACCTGGGTCCAAATCTTGCTTCAAATACTTTCAAGCTCTTTGACCTTAAAAAAGTTGTTTTACCTCTTGCAACTTTATCTGTAAAAATGGGGAAAGTAACAGGGTAATTGTAAGGATCAAGTAAGATAAATATATATACAAATATATAGATATATATATGATGAGATATATGTATTTGATAAGATACACACACATACATATAGAGCTAGTTACAAACTTTAAAGAGATAAAAAATACTAACAATAATGAAATTAATTGGTCCAACCATTCTGAAAAGCAATTTGAAATTATGCTGAGTAACTAAAATGACCAGAAACTTTTACCCATAGAGCCCCATTTCTAGGTATACAAAGTCCCATTTCTAAGCACATACCCTAAGGAAGTAAAAAGAAAAAAAACAGAAAGGTCTGAAAATCCACACACATACAGAATATAGCATCAATTTTTATAGTAGCAAACGACTGTAACAAAGTAGATGCCCACTGGCTGAGGAATTCATTAAAAAATTGTGATATGTAAATGTGACAGAATTTTACTGTACCATAAAAATTCTGAATATGAAGAAAAATACAGGAAGGCCTTGGAAGACTTAGATTAACTGATAAAGTAAAGGCAGCAGAACCTGGAAACATGCATAATGACTATACCAATGTTAATGGGAAGAACAACAAAATTAAAATTGAAAGCTAATGATCAAGCTTAATTCCAGGAAGCTTTATGAAAACACATCTCCCTCCCTTCTTTATAGGGAGTCTAGTAGGGTTATAGTCTATCATATATACTACTGGTCTTGAAAGATGTGATGATGTTTAGTTGTACTGAACTGTTTTTTTTTTCCTTCACTTGTTTTTACTCTTCACTATAAGAGATGGTTCTTTAGGTCAGATGGAGGGAAGGGAATATACTGGCAAACGAATGTGATATTAAAACCAAAATATGAATGAATTTGAAAATAGCTATTTGAACATATTTTATTTTTTATTGTGCATAACAATTGCATATTCATTTAGAGTTTTACAATTTATAAAGTTCTTTCCTCATAACAAACAGCACTATGAGGCCAATAACGTAAACATTTGTCATCACTACATAGGAGCTAAGGAAACTGAGGCTCAGAATTGTTAAATAACTACCCTAGTCATATATCTGGGAAATGGTTAGATCAGGACTTGAACCAACATCTCACTTTAAAGCAAGACTCTTTCTACCATATCACAATGTGTTTTTGCTTCATAGATACCCATGGCAACCCAATTCACCATCAAATGAAGACTGAAATAAGGAATAACAAAATATACTTCTAAAGTATTTAAAATTTGAATATTTTATTTTTATATTACTCTGGATAAGGTACCTGTGGCAACTTCACTGTTTTTTGCTTTGATATTATAGTTGAGTATCTAACAACACTGTATAAAATAATTGGTGTTCAGTAAATATTCAATAAATGAATGAAGTCTTGAAAATCTTTTTAATCAGTCACAATTTTTCTTTGGGTTCACCTTCCCACAGTAGCCAGAAGGCCAAATAGATCTCGATTTTTCTTTCTCCTAGTGCCTTTTTCCAATGACACATTTTAAAAAATGAAGTGAAAGATTATCCTTAATTATAACTGTAGCATGTTCCTCTGAGGTTTTCATGCCTTGTTTAAACACCAAATTGAATTCTTCCAATGACTATATTCTTTCATCCATCCCTCTGATTTTATTTCAAGCCCATCAAATCACCAGTTAATTGAGTCAATTTTTAAATCCATTACCTCCGGTAATTTCCAGTCTTCTCCTTTGAGAATTGTATAGCCTGCAGAATTTTCTCCATTGCTCTATGCTCAACTTTGAAACCTTTTCCCTTTTAGTCACTCTGAAACAGAGGAAAGTGGCCTTGTCCTTGAACAGTGGATCTCAGCTTTACCAGATGTCATGTCCTGTGACAAAAAAAAAAATTAAACCAAGGTCACTCCCATGTGAATTTATGCTTATACTTTAGTCCTATTCAATTTCACTCTGAGGAGTTACAGTGGACCTCCCTGTAACACTATCCTGAGGGAAGGCACATATCATGGTATTGCTTTTTTGCATCAGAAATCTGATGAAGATCTTTTGAGGCTCCAATCACGTGTTCTCTTGTATCAGGCTCAAAACTGAGTCCCAAGAATTCTGTATGCGAGCATTCAGGGTTATAGTGGAGTATTACTGTACTTTCCCATCACAGATTCAATCCTTGAAAAAGGAACAAACATTTATTATTAATTACTTGCTATGTGCTAGGCATTGATCTTGGGAGAAAATGAAAAAAGAAGCCCCTGCCCTCCAGGAGCTTACATTCTGATGGAAACTGAAAAAGAACAAGGACTAGTAGTCACCAAACAATACATTTGCTAGTGGGGGGTGATAGTTAGGTAATCCAGGACTTTGTTTTGCCAAGATCTTTCCTCTTAGAGATGCCTATAATAAAAGCTATTTTTTCCAGAACAGCCCATTGCAGAAGGGAGTTCTCAGGTGGATTTCAGGGGCAGCAAAGTGAAATGTTTTCTCAGTCAACAAATTTTCCTAGAACTATAATTTCTTTTCTCTCTTGGAAACTGGGTGGTTCTGAATGTAACATTGGACTTAGATTCAGGAAAACCTGAGTTCAAATTCTGCCTCAGACAAGGGGCAAGTCACTAACCTCTTTGAGTTGCCTCATCTATAAAATATGGGGATAATGATAGCCCTTGCTTCACAGAGTTGTAGCAAAGATCAAATGAGATACCATGTATAAAGCTAGTCATAAAACTTAAAATGCTATGTAAGTGCTAACAATGAGAATTAGAAAGATGACATGCTGATCGAGTTATTTAATCACTGCTACTGATTTACTCCCATTTTGAGACAAATCTGTGTGAATTTGATATTTTTACTTTGAGGGTATTGCTAGTAACAAATACCATGGCTATTCTATTTTAATAATTCAGTATCTCTATTGACATATCTTTTTGATGTGGAATATCCTTCATCAGTTCCAATTGCAGTATATTCTAGTTACTTGGTTCACATGTGTCTTTTTTCCATGGTATAAAAGAAAATAACAATTAAAAATAAATCTGATATGTTGATCAGCCACCATTGGCTTATATTTGAAATCAACAACTCAATTCATTTCAATTCAACAAATATTCATTAAATGCCTACTATATGGAAAAGCACATGAGGAGGGGAAGAATCACAAAGATTCAGAGTCAGAAAGACTTGGGTTCAAGTCCTGTTTCTAACATACACTAGCTCTGTGACTCTTGGGTAAGTCACTGAACTTCTCAGTAACCCAGGCACTCCTAGCAGTCTGGGTTTCAGAGAAAATTCTGTTCTGCCTTGGAAGAGGCCATTGTCTTCTCCTGTTTCCTATACAAGTGTAATAACAGGTCCAGGTCCATCCCATGTGCAAAGGTGCTGTGACAGGTATGCAAAAACAGAAATGAAAACAGTCCATGTCCTCAGGAAAATAATCTTGTCCTGGGGACAGATTACAATTATAGAGTTGAATATAATATAATGCATAGAGTGAAGGGATTGAAGAATAAAGCAGATAAAGAGTTCTAGGAATATTGGAGGACAAGGAGGAGGACAAAGAGGAGGATAAGGACAAGGAAGAAGGAGAGAAGGAGAAAGAGAAGGAGAGCATCAATATTTGCAAGGAAATGGGGCAAACCAGGAAAGGACTCTCATAGAAGAACCACAATCTAATCTAGGTCTTAAAAAATGCTAATATTTTCTATAAGGTCATTATAAAATGGCTGTTTTTTTGTTATTCTGTACTTGTTAAGTATTATCAAAAAGGAGCATGGAATCACAAGTCTCTATTTCATATAGCTTGAATAAATTGAGTAAATTCAACATTTTAACTTCAAAACTTCCCCAGCGTCTGTCTCCTGTACTACTTTTTGTTTTCTTCTGTGAACTGAAAATAATAGCTTTTAATATTACTTTCTGAGGCGGCTAGGTGGCGTAGTGAGTAGAGTGCCAGCCCTGGAGTCAGAAGGACCTGAGTTTGGATCCGGCCTCAGACACTTAACACACACAAGCAAAAACCTAGCCGTGTGACGTTGGACAAGTTACTTAACCCCAATTGCCCTCCAAAAACCAAATACATATATGTATATGTATATGTATTACATTCTTTTCTTTTCCTTTCTTTTTTTTGCTATTTCTACTGCTAATTTTCCTTCCATTCCCAATTTACCTTCCAACCAAAAATAATACCCTCCCTTTTACAAAGTCATTCTAAGTACATTTAATCTAACAGTTTCATCCCTGCTATCCAGAGCAGAGCAATTCATCCTCCATAGCCAGGTAATGAAAAAGATTCTTCACATGATAAGTTTTACCCTATATATTGTAGCAAAAGATAATTAGTACAAGGCCACTGGGAGTTTCCTGCAGTGTGGAAAAGTTAAAAGGTTACAAAGCAACTTTATGCATGCATTCCTTCAGTAGAGTAGAAGGAGGTAAGAGGGACAGAGGGACACAAATTCAGGAGGCAAAAAAGAAAGTTCAGATTCTTAGCAATTATGAGGACAATGCACTGGAGTCTGTTTTCATCTTCCTTTTTCCTTCCTGCCCATAAAGAAATCTCTACGCGTCTTTCCACTTCCTCCCCACCACCACCTTCCAGGTCTTGACCATTTCTTTATTTCATATTCCACCTTTTCTCCTCAAACAGATTATTCTTTCCTCCAGGCAGAGTTAATAATAATACTGCTGCTTCCTTTCATCTCACAGTCTAGCCTCTCTGAGTCCTCTCTGATGCAGTGGAAGAACTATGGGACCACAGATGTCATGGATTGGGCTAGAGGTCCTCCAATGTCTCTTCCAATTCTGTGATTCTATCCCCCCAAACCAATATAGACTATAATTCTCTTTCCCATCCAACTGATCTTGTCTTATAACTTCTTGTATTCTTTTCACATTTTAAGGTAAAATGTTGATTGGAGGACACATTTCAGGGTTTAATCAGTGCCAATAGCCCTGGGCACTGGTTGCCCCAGGTGCTAAAACCACTGCTTCCAGCTCTGCATAGAGATAGCCAAGTTTTCCTAAAGTCATGAAGCTCTTCCTTACACCACTTTAGATCACGTTTTCCCAAATACATAGGCAAAGAACTGGGCTCAGAAATTATAACTCTACTTTCCTTTTCTTGCTATAAGATAATAGGGTTTAAGCTTGAAAACTACAGAAAGGAAAGCATTTCAGAAAAATGCATACTGCACAGAACTTTAAATCTATATTTATTGTTATTGAGACTTAGTAGCTGGCAGTTCAACAAAGCACATAGCTTGAGAGGGTCTTCTCTCTCTCTCCTTATACCTTGCGAGAAACAAAGGAATTCCTCTGAAGTCCTAAACAGCTTCATATATAGTTTTCCTAAGATGCAACATTTTAATAATGAACTTATGTTAGGTTTACTTTGCCCTTAAAACAAGTCATTCTCTCTATGAGAGAGAATTGAAGGTGGTTCTGCCATGAGGAGAACAAACAGGAAGTTGGGAAGTTATTTTCTATAAAGGTATTTATATGCCAGTTAGCCTTGTGACCGTGGATAAGTAACAACTATATATTAAGAGCATTGTTTGTGCCAGGCACTGGCTGAACAAGTGATTTCACCTCTGTGAGCCTTAATTACATCATATGTTACCTCGTCAAGAGTTTATATTCAGTAATCTCTATTTTATTCTTATCACTCTTATAGTTGCATGAGGCATGCAGGATGAGTACACATTCTAGCATGTGATTTTTATGCTTTCATTCTCTTGCATAGTTATTTGGAAGGTGGAGGAAAATGAAAAGGGGAAATTGGTGATAAATATCTTAGCTAACAACCCAATTATACATTCATTGGATGCAAGATCCATGTGTTCAAAAGGGTCTTCATAAACTTCACAGCATTTAGTCAAGTACTATGAACATAGTCAGCATTTAATAAATACTTGAAAAAGAATGTTAAATATACAACATTTAAACACCATTTAATGGTCATATAGTTATGGCCATTAAATTTAACAAGCTAAAGCCACATGTAATGCCATATATTTCTGTCTTCAGGACTCTATAAAGGTACACCAACTCTTTGTATGCCTGTTGGACTTTCTTTGTCTTTGGATCCCCAGAACTTAACAGTACCCTTCATACTATATGTTTGATGAATGTTTGCTTAATTGAACCGAATTAAATTGAGGTGTTAAAACCCTATTATTGCTTAAGCTTCTCTTTTGTTAAACCATATTATGGTACCAGTTAATTTGTCTGAAATTCCCTTAATATACTCTCTATTTGTTCTTTCTGTAGCTGCTCATTTGGTTAGAAGAATGAGGTCACAGTCGTAGCTTCATTTCTTGTATGGGTCAGTTAACTTTGCTCTGCTAAATAAGCCCCAGTTCACATCAACACTACTGGAAACCAGCTCTAACTAAAGGTCCTACTACAAGTGGACCAATAGCATTTCCTGTGACCACTTGGGATAACACATTCTGATATTCTGAAACAGCTAAAATAACTTTGTTAACATTTTCTCTGTAAGAATAAAAGTATAGGCTTGTGATATTTTCTACTAAGCAGAATTCAGAACATGAGTAGCATCTCCTATAGTCAAGCTTATGCTATCCCTCTTCTATTTAGTCTCATAAATATGTATGAGTCTCACCATGACTTCATCTATCTTAAGTAAAGGGGAGTTTTGCATAAACAATATGCAAAGCAATTTCCTAGAGACCAGAAATTTACCAACAGGAGCTAGTACTATAAGTTTATTACACACCTCTATTTACATTACCCAGCAAAAGGCTGAAGTATACACTCAGATTATCTTAAAAGGAAGTTCCCAATATTATCAGCACCTTCTCCCACCTCTAATTCTCTCCTATTTGACATAACCATCCTTCCACTCCCACTGGGGAAAAAAAAAGATGTAATATTCTTGCTGGGGTCAATTACAATGCAATAATCCTCATCTTTTCTAGCATTCTTGCAGTGAATGCTAGAAAATTCCAGTGTAGTAAATAAAAAGAGTGATTTAGATCACAAGAGAACATAGTAGGCATAATAATTAACTGTATACAGTGCAAGGCCTAATACACTGGAAAGTTAACTAGGAAAAAATACATTATACAAAATATTCTATTTAGACCTGACATGGGATTGTATTTATACAAGTGACCAGCACTTCTGTGCTAGAGCAAAACACCAGGAGCAAACAATGGGCAAAGTTCTGTTCATTTTATGTAAGAAACATGAAAAAATGCATCTACTAGAGGATGGGACTAGGGATATACCACCATTCTGAGCAATATAAGGTTCTTTGACTTTCCTGAAAAAATTGAGATCATTTATCTTGGAATCTCTCTTCTCTTGCATATTTCAAATGTCCTAAATATCACTTATTCTTTCTTCCTTAAGAAAAAGGTAGCTATCCTCCTATCCCAAAACAGCCTCTCTACATAAGCCTGCCCACACCAGTCTCCCCTAGCATCTTGCTTAGTGGATCATCAAGAGAAGCAACTACTACAGTTGAAAAGACAATGGGTGGAATGGATGGATCCAAGAGGATGGTGTGATAAAAAGCAATTTAATGAGCTCCTCTCCACTAAATCTTCTTAACAGATCTAGAAAATGCACCAGACCAAATCTTGATGGGAAATTTTAAAAAGTCACAGTGAGTCTTTTGTCTAATAAAGCTTGGCATGAGGGAGACAGGAAGGGTGTGAGGTCTATGGATATTGGGGACAGTTCCAACCAGGTATATACTGGACACAGAACACTCTGGTTCTAAAAGAACCTGTGCACCAGGGCAAAAGGGGGTCTCAAACTCATACCCATACTTGGGTGCCCCTAGATCTACAACTGGGCATTTTCACAGTGACAGGCATCCACTGGCAGTTTTGTCATCTACTACCCAGTTTCAGGTCACAGATCCCATTTGGAGTGAAAAGAGGACCTGCACATAGCAGTAGTGTTCTCCAGTAGGGAGGCCCTGGGCAGTGTACTGAGAAAAGAGGAAGTTCACAAGCCTGCAGCAGCAGTAGTTGTGTGACTCAGACTTCAGGAGCAAAGCAAGGTCTCACTTGCAATCTTCAACCTAGCTTACAAAGGAATAACAAGGGCAGAAATCTTAAGACAGAAGATAGTCTATTCTTCTGCCACTCTGAGCCAATAGAGCTTTTTAATTTGTTGATAGGAGTAGAGTCTAATGGCAGTCCACTCATGCATAAACCCAAATGCAGGTCAGGAAGTTGCAGAGTTCAGACCAGGCGTCATCGATCAGACTTTGACCTGGACCATACCACTTTGAGTACACTGAAAGTTTGCAAGTTCTCAGTCTAGCCCTAAGATCTTGGAATAATGCAACACTCAATACCCCATAAAAGTAGTAACAAGAAGTATCACACAGCACAGTCCCAACATCAAGTCCAACATCAGAAAGTAGCCTGGAAGAATGGGCAAACAAAAATGGAACTCCACCATAATGGTTATTACAATGACAGGGATTTTCAAAACATCAACATAGAAGTGAATAACTCCAAAACATCTACAAGCATTGCCTCGGAGAAATACATAGTTTGGTCACAAATTCACCTAGAATTCTTGGAAGAGATGAAGCAAGAGTAAAGAAAATAGCTTTAAAACTGTTTTGTTGAGGTTGCTAGGTGGTGCAGTAAATAGATCACTGGCCCTGGAGTTAGGAGGACCTGAGTTCAAATATGGCCTCAGATACTTAACACACATTAGCCATGTGACCTTGGGCAAGTCACTTAACCCCAATGGCCCTACCTTCCCCCTTGCAAAAAAAGTTTTGTTTTTGTTTTAAGTGGAAGAAGAGTGCTTGAGAGAAAAATTGGAAAAGAAATGAGAGCTATGGAAGTAAGAATTGGAAGGGGACTTTACAATTTGGCACAACAGATACAAATCTTTGTCCAAGCAACAAAATCCTTGAAAATTTGAATGGATTAAATAGAAGCGATTGACTCGATGAAACAACAACAAAAAAATATTAAAGCAAAATTGAAAAGCTAAAAAAACAAAAAGAAAAAAATGTAAGATACCCCATAGCAAAAACATTTGACCTGGAAAACATATCAAGGAGAACAAGAAAAAAAAAAGAATCATTGTACTATGACACAAAAAGAGCCTAGAGACATCATATTGCAAGTAATCTTTAAAAAAACACTGTCCAAAGCTTGTAGGACCAGAGGACAAGGTAGAAATAAAAAGAATTTACCAGTCATCTCCTGAAAAAAACCCCAAAAGTAAAATTTCCAGGAAAATCATAGTGAAATTCAGGACTTTCAGGTCAAAGAAAAAATACTGCAACCAGCCAGAAAGAATTCAAGTATCAAGGAACCACAGTCAGAATCACCCATTTTTAGCAGCCACAATTAGACAGGAACAGAGAATTTTGAATATGACATTCTAGAAGGCAAAGGCCTTCAGCCAAGATTAACTTACTTAATAAAATTAAGTATAATAGATGCTACAGGAGGGAAATGGACCTTAAATAAAATAAAGAACTTCCAAGCATCCCTGATGAAAAACAACAGGATTGATGAAAAACTTTAAAGTACAAATACAAGACTGTAGAGAAACATAAAAGTATAAACGAGAATGAATAAAGGACCAAAGAAGAATCAAATCATCTGCTTCCATTCAAAAATTAAAAGAAGATACATATGCCATTCCTGATCCCTGTCATCATCATGGTCTTCATCATAGACAAGGCATGGGAATGAATGAGTTATGTCTTGATGATCTTAAGAAAAGAGTGGAAAAAGAAGGGAAGAAAAATACACTGCTGGGGGAAGGGAAAAGAAAGGAAGTTTAAATTATCTCATATAGTGAAGGTGAACAAGAAGATATCTATATAAATGAGGAGGAGAGGGTGATAAGAGCAGCTGTCAATTGAAACACTCTCATTTGAACTGGTCAAAAGAAAGAATAAACAAAGTACAGAGCACAGAAACATATTTCACTCAATGAAGAAAGGGGAAAAAGGAAAGGGATGGTAAACTAAAGGAAGGATTAGTCCTAAGTGAGGCAAATTCTAAGGGTGCATAAAATTATTTTTAGTTCTTTTTTGAGTGGCAAAGAATGGGCATCTGAGGGAATGCCCGTAAATTTGTCAATGGACAAACAAGTTGTGATATATAAATGTGATGGAATACAAATGTGCTGAACATTTTTTAGCATAATTTCCAACCAGGATCCCAATGAATGAATGATGAAATATGATACTCATCTGCTGATAGATAGGTGAAGGACTCAGAATGCAAAAGAAAACAAGTATTTTTTAGATCCTAGCCAATATGGAAATTTGTTTTGATATATATGCAAAATGAGTTTTTTTTCCCCTTGTGTTCTCACTGGGGAGGTGGGAGATGAGGTGGGACAGAGAGAAAAAGTTGTGTGTGTGTGTCTGTGTGTATATATATACTTGGGAACTCTGATCAACACAATGACCAGCCACAATTCCTGAAGATTCATAATGAAAAATCCTGCCAGTCTCCTGACAAAGAGATGATGGACTCAGCACTCAGATGGAGACAATTTTTTCTTTAGACATGGCCAATGAGAAAGATTATTTTGCTTGATTTTATATATATATCTGTAACAGGGATTTGGTTTGTCATGCTTTTTGAATGTTGGGTGGGAGAAGGAGAGAAATGGGAAAGAGAGAAAGCTAATCTTTGAAAAGGAAACAAATTTTAATTTATTTCTTAAAAAAAAAAGATAACTGAATTTGGAGTCAGAATGTTAGAGTTTGAATTCTACCTTTCTCGTTTATTACTTGTAAGTCATCAGGAGAGTTATTTAGCTCTTCCTCTTTGGTTTAATAAGAGATCGGGCTAGATGAGTTCTATGTTTTCTAGTAGCTCTTTATCTATAATGTGTTATTTCCCTAATCTTTTAGCTCTCTATTCTTGGTCCTTTTTCCTGATGCTCGAAAACCTGCTAAGATTTCCCCATCCATAAAACAAAACAAAACAAACAAAAAAAAAAAATATCAGCTCTTCATTTGACCCTGCCATCTGTTCAAGCCATCACCTTCCCTTTCATAGCTGAACTTGAAAAAAAAAAAAACTATCCTCATTGCCTCTACTTCTTCACCTCCCCATTCCTTGCATTTTGACTTCTCAAGTCACCATACACAAAAACAGTTCTCTTTAAGGTTTTGTGACCTCTTTTTTGCTAAATCCACTGACTTTTTCTCATTCCTTACTCTTCTTGACTTCCCTGTAGCTTTTGGCACTGTGGATTTTCCTAGGCATTCCATCTTCCCTGGTTTTCGTGACTGCATTTTTCTGATTCTCCTTCTATTTATCTGACCACTTTTCCCCAATCTCCATTGATGTATCATTATCTGTTTTCCACCCCCCAACCACAGATGCAGCACAGGTACATTGAAATTGCATTTTCTTATCTTTTTGCTGATCTCATTAGCTTATATAGACTTAATCACTATTATCTATGCAGATGTCTTTCCAATCTGAAATTCCAGCCCTCATCTCTATCCTTAGTGCCAGTAACATACCAGCACCTGTTGGTTGTTGGACTAGACATTTCCACCTGTAGATCCCATAATCATCAGAAACTCAGCATGATAAAAAAAAGAAGCCACTTTATTTCCCTCAAAATTCATTCTTCTTTAGAACCAGGAGAAATTTGTATACAATCACAGGCACAACATATTTGTGATGACCAACTATGACAAACTGGACTCTTCTCAGCAATGCAGTGATATGTCAATCCCAAAAGACTCATGAAGTAAAGAGATGCCTACATCCAGAGAAAGAACTAGAAAGAACTGAGTCTGAATCCTGATGGAAGCAAACTACTTGATCTTTTTCTTTTCATTGTTTGGTTTTATTTCCTCCTTACCATTTTTCATCCCATCTAGTACAACACGCCTTTGTAACCTGATTAATGTTTAATGTGAAAGTATTTGCAGGTCCTATACTGGACTATATGCCATCATAGGAGGTGGGGGGAGGGAGGGAAGGGAAATTTGAAACTCAAGGAACTATGGAATTTAATCCTGTAAACTAAAAATAAACAAATTAATATTAAAAAAATCCATCCTTCTTTCTAATTATTCTATTTTTGCTGAGGGTCCCACCATCCTTCTATACACGGAGGTTCAAAATTTCAAGACGTTCAAGACATTCTTGACTCTTCCCTCACTCTTTTCTATACATTAGCCAGTTACTAAGACTTCATTCTACAATCACAACATTTCTCATTTCTGTTTCCTTATAATCATTCTTGCTGTCACTTTGTTTTTTTTTTCAAGTCCTCTTTGATTTGTCTGGACCATTGCAGTAAAATCCAAATGGGTCTCCTTGCTTCACTCCAAACTATCTTCTCTACAGCTAATAAATTGTTATTTCTAAAGCACAGTTCTGCCCACATCCCTTTCTGACTTAAAAAAGTCTCAGTGGTTCACTAATCCCTGCAAGATAAAATGCAAACTCTTCAATTTGGCATTCAGAGCCCTTCACAGTCTAAGTCCAATGTTTCTTTCTAGATTTATTTCACATTGCTCCCACACACACACATAGTTATTTCAGTCAGACTGGCATACTTTATATTCCCCATATTTTTCCATCTCTGAACTCCATGTCTTTATATAGCTCTACAATGACTGTATACCTGGAATACTTACTCCCTTCCCCACTCCAATCTCCAAAAACCACCTTATTTAGATCCTTAACTCCATTCACTGGTAAGTTCAAGTGATACGTACATGAGGGTTTTCCTGATCATCCTAATTATTATTACTCTGTATTTATTCTGTATTTCCTTATCCATATTCCTATTGCTTCTTGTTATTTACAAGAAGAATGGTATCATAGAATGAACAATGAATTTAGAGTGTTGAATTTAGAGCCGGAGGAGTTTAGTTTAAATCCAGGCTCTACCACTTTATCGTATCCCTTACATTCCCTGGGCCTCATTTTCCTTTAAATTAAAGGGATTGTACACATAAAACCCTCTAAGGTCCATTCCAGCTCCAAATCTATGATTCTATTGATCAGCTTCTCAGGGGCAAGAATGGCCTTCTTTTTTGTCTCTACATTCCATAGCTACCACTGTGCCTGGCATGTGATAGATATTTAATAAATTCTTGTTGAATTGAACTGAATTAAAGGACCATGATCTGTTCCACATTGGATTAATTTTAAATTGAGAATGTACAGAAATTATTCTGGTGAAGGAGACACTTGAGATTCACTCCTTTTCTCAAAAAAAAAATATCAGGTCATGCTATTACATGAGCATTAAAGCCACTTCAAAGCATCCTCTAAGAAGAATAAGTGTCTCAAGCTAATAGGATCATAAATAAGTAGCTTAAAGGGACTTGAGAGGCAATTTAGACTTTTTTACAGATGAGGAGACTGAGGTCTAGTGCACTGAAGTGACTTGGCCAAAGTCACACAAATAATAGATGATACAATTCAAACTTGAACTTGTATCCTCTGTCAAAAATTCATTCTACTTTCCAATGCTCCTCACTTTATATCAAGACAGAAAGACTCATAGTTAAATAGCTTGACCCAAGAACCAACCAACTTATATAGTGGTCACCACAAGGTTGTTTATTGCATAATGATTTTTTGTTTTCGCCAAGCCAATTCATTTTAAACCAGTGTATGCTATACTGGGAGAGAAATTAACCACCAGTGAGATTAAAAAATCCCTTCACAGTTCTAAAATATGAAGAAAGGCTATGTCCCACAATATTGCTTACTCTGACCTCGTTTTTATTATTGTTACTTTAGGACACATACAGCTTTGGTTTTAATAGTAGAGTGAATTTCCTGTGTAGACTCCCTCCACCAATGCAACTGTTCTGTAACTTAATCTCAGAGAATCATTTTGGGAGTCGCTGAGAAGCTAAATGACTTGCCTAGAAGGACAAAGATTGTACATGTCAAACATAGGACTTGAATTGAGGTCTCCCTTATGCGAAGTCTGGCCATCTCTCTACCATAGAATACTGCTTTTCTACAAAGTCATGTGGTAGAGTGAAAGGGACATTGGTTCTGCAGTTCAAGATTGTTGTTGTTCAGTTGTGTCCAACTCTGAATGACCCCTTTTGGGGTCTTATTCACAAAGATACTAGAGTGGTTTGCCATTTTCTTCTCCAGGTCATTCTACAGATGAGGAAACTAAAGCAGAGTTAAGTGACTTATCCAGGGTCATACATTCAGTAAATGTCTGAGGCCAGATATGAACTTATATCCTCCTGACTCCAGAACCAGCACTCTATCCATTGTTCCATCTGGCTGTCCCTTCTCCACTATAGCAAATTGCTTTTCTAGAAGGTCATGGGGTACAGTGGAATGAACCCTGGTTCTACAGGCCAAAGATGTGCATTCAAATTCTGGCTTGCCACCTATGTGACCTTGGGTAAGTCATTTAACTTTTCTTATCTGTAAAAGGAGGCACTAGGACAAGGTATTTGATTTCCTCTCTACCTCTAGTTCTATGATCTGATATCTTACTACATGACTCTACCTTTATTAATATCATGGCTAATCACTGAGAGACCCTTTGCAGTTGCAAAGGCCAATATGAGTCTTGTAAGGTAAGCTTAGTTTGACTATTTCAGTGCAACTGAAAAAAAAAGTGCCAAAGCATCTTGGTACCTAGCTTGTTTCTTCTGTCCACTTTCTCATTTATTGGGGGTTTTTAAGTAAACAGAAGCTTTTCCCTCTATTCATACATACCCTTGACATTTAATACAAGAAATGTTTAAAAAAATACTCAGTTTTCATCCATCAAAAGAAGCACAGACTCTTTGAATATAAGTGAACAGCTGCCTTCCTCTGCAGCACGTTTTAAACTTTCTGACAGTTACAAGAATTGTAATCCCCAGGGACTAGCACTTTTCTTTTCAGAATGGCTTCCGATTGTATGACTTTCCAATAGGAAAGTGAAGTATTCTGTGTACAATTGCGATAGATAAAATAACCCAGAAACGCCTACCAGTTTGACTTCAACATCAGCCTCCTAATAGAACGCAGTTGGGTAGATAATGAATGGCCATCTTTTTCTATCTTTTTAAATCAATATCAAGGACTTGGAAAACAATTTCAGAAACCTCAAAGGTAAAAGAAATTCTTAATTTTCCCTTTGTATCTGTAGTGTTGGGTTTGAAGTTTTAAGTGTCTCCAGTTACCAATCTATGCCTTTCATCATTATCAAAACCTATTTCCTAAATACTTTACGATTACAGAATGAGGGTTGGAAAAGACCATTTGAAATCATCTCATCCAGACCTGTTGTTTTACAGATGAAGAACTTCAGGCCCAGAGAGATGAAATTATTTTCCAAGAGTCATACAGGAAATAAGCAACAAAACTGGCATTTGAGCCCAGATACACTGGCCCAAGTTTCAGTGTACTATACAAGGTCATATTTGGGGATTATCCATAGAGATCTTCAGAGACATACTTCATGTCTCTCGTGGTCAAATAATTTAAATTCATACATTCTACAATATGCAATGTTTGCATCTGAAGTTATCATTGCATTTGTGGTGTCACTTTAGATGATGCAGAAGTGAGTGTTTATGTTTATGACCTATTTTCATTAAAAATAGCATGGTGACTCTGCCCCCAGATTCCCCCCAAACTATGTAAAAGGGGACTCTGAACAACTTCTGGAGCCCCAGCACCCACAGAACGACACAGAGAAGCTAACCTCCCACTGAGGACAGCCCAGCAGCCTTGCAGGAAAGACCAGCGCAGTGCTCTGGGAGCCAGCAGCGCACAACACGCGCAACGCGCAGAGCGCAGGAAGCAGAGCCGAGCAGAGCCCAGGTCTGTGTGAGCCGAGGTTTTAGCCCCAGGGCGGCAGGGCCAGCAGCCGGCTGGAGGAACCCCAGAACACCAGCAGCCTTGGCAACTCCAGAATTATCAACATAGACATGCCTAGGACAAAGTAAGAGATTAGTGTCCTATGGACTTTGGGACCTGCATTTGGGGGAATGCGTCGGCTCCCTCCCCTGGAGGCTAGAAGCCACTGAGGAGACACGCCATTTTGTAGTTTTCAGAGGCAGCTCCAGCTCTTGGCCTGCAATTAATTGGAGGGAGATCCAGCGATCAGTCTTGGGGGGTAATCGCTCTTGCTTTAACCTCCCTGGATCTGGATTGTGATCTAGGGTGGAAGTCGTGGGTGGGTTTACAGCTTGCCAGAAACGGAAGTTGCCCCCCACATGTTCAGGACTAAAATTCCTCTATCTGGCCCTAAAGCCATAGTGTGGCAACAAGCCCAAAAGTCAAGCAATTAAGTGGCAACATGCCAAGGCAAAGGAAACAGAAAAATGCAACCCTAGACTCCTATTTTGGGGGCATAGAGCGGAAAAGGACTGTGAGGTCAGAAGTCCTGCTCCAAAAGCCCCAGGGGAAAACATGAGCGGGTTGCAGGCCATAGAGGACCTTAAGAAGGACTTTAAAAATCAAATAAGAGAAGTGGAGGAAAAATTGGAAAGAGAAATGAGAAGGATGCAGGAAAAGTATGAAATGAGGGTCAACAGCCTGACTGAGGAAAACAACACCTTAAAAAATAGACTAACTCAAATGGCAAAGGAGGCCCAAAAGGGCAATGAGGAGAAGAATGCCTTAAAAAGTCGAATTTGCCAGATGAAAAAGAATCTCAAAAGTTCACTGAGGAGATTCATTCCTTCAGAGTTAGACTGGAGCAAATGGAAGCTAATGACTTTATGAGAAATCAAGATGCTGTTAAGCAAATCCAAACAAATGAAAGATTAGAAGGCAATGTGAAATATCTCATGGGAAAAACCGCTGACCTGGAAAATAGATCCAGGAGAGACAATTTAAAAATTATTGGACTACCTGAAAGCCATGATCAAGGAAAGAACCTAGAAATCACCCTTCAAGAAATTCTCAAGGAAAACTGCCCTGATGTTTTAGATCCAGAGGGCAAAATAGAGGTTGAAAGAATCCACCGATCACCTCCTGAAAAAGATCCCAAAAAGAAAACTCCCAGGAATATTATAGCCAGGTTCCAGAATCCCCAGATCAAGGAGAAAATACTACAAGCAGCCAGGAAGAAACAATTTCAATATTGTGGAAACACAATCAGAATAGCCCAGGACCTGGCAGCTTCTACACTGAGGGATCGAAGGGCATGGAATATGATATTCCAGAGGGCAAAAGAACTGGGAATGAACCCAAGGGTCACCTACCCAGCAAAACTGAGTATTTTGTTTCAGGGGAAAATATGGTCATTCAGTGGAATAGAGGACTTTCAAGCATTCTTGAGGAAAAACCAGAATTGAATAGAAAATTTGACATCCAGACACAAGAAGCAAGAGATGCCTGAGAAGGTAATCAGGGAAAAGAAATCAAAAGGAACTTATCAAAGTTGAACTATTTACATTCCTATATGGAAAAGCAATAACTGTGACTGATGATATCTTTCTCACTATGAAAATAATGGAAGAAGGGTGTGTGGTCATATGAATACATATGTGAATGTGTGTGTGTATGGATAGAGGGCATAGGTTGAATTTGTTGGGAAGGGAGAATACTCAAGGGATGAAATTATGAGGTGAGAGAGGAAAGTGGCAAGAGGAGATGGGGAGAGACAGGGTAGGGTAAACTATCTCATGTAGAAGAAGCAAGGGGAAGTGGTTGCAAGGGAGGGGGAGAATAGGAAGGGGAAAAAAAAAGGCAAATCCACATTCTCATTGAATTTGGTTCAGGGAGAGAATGACATACATACTAAATGGGATATCTCAACCTGCAGCAGAATAGGGGGAAGGGGGATGAGAGGAGGGATGATTGATGGGGGGGGGGGCATCCTTGGGGGGAGGGGAGGTTGGAAGTACCCACTATAGAAGAGGGACAGGATCATGTTTGGAATGGACCAGGTGGGGGGTAGGATGAGTGGGAGGGAATTATAAGCAGCCTTGTACAATATATCTACTATGATAATGTTTTGCATAGCTAGACATGTACAACATATACTGAATTACTTATCTCCCCAGAGGGAATGGGTGACAAGGGAGGAAGGAAATGGATCTGAAATTCGAGGTCTTAACATTAAATGTTTCAAATATATATAAATACTATTATTAATACTCTTTTGCTTATAATTGGGAGATAAGATGTGCAGGCATTGGGACACAAAGATTCACCTTCCTCTAATGGAAAAGTCGAAGGGGGTATGGGAGAAGGTATGGGAGAGAGCAGATTGGAGGAAGTGATATCTTGTGGGACTGCTATTCTGGGAGGTTGGGTAGGGGAATAACGGGGGGAAATGATTGTAACTCAAAATCTGGCGGAAATGAATGATGTAAAACAGAAGTTAATAAAGCATTTGTTTTTAAAAAAGTAGCATGGTACAGGGGAAACAAATGTAGGACTGGGTTCAAATCTTGGTTAAGTAACTTCCAACCTATGTAATGCTTAGGAAATCATTTCACCTCCTTAGGTCTGTTTCCTCATTTGTAAAATGGAATTGGACTAAATGACCTCTGATAAACCTAAAGGATCCCATATAGTAAAGCAGAGAAAGAGTCTTATCCAAATGAAATTACTTCTTTCTGTTATCCTGTCAGTTATAAGTGAATGTGTGGACACTCTCAAGGTGAAATTTTGTGTACTTTTTGAAAGATATTCAAATTTTGGATGTTTGTCTTTCAAAATAAGAAGTTAGAAGTAAAGATTTCCATGTGAGGGGTGGCTAGGTGGTGAAGTGAATAGAGCACCGGCCCTGGAGTCACGAGGACCTGAGTTCAAATCCTTCCATGTGAGCATTTGCTTTGCTAAGGAGATCTTTTTTTTCCTTTTTATGTCCTAGGGAGTTTTGAGAGGAGAGTTGGTTAAATCCTGGAAATGTTGGGATTCCATTGACCATCTCTATAAATTTTGAACTTGAAGGTCTGTTTAATTGTTATCATTGGATTTGCATTGGTCTATTTTTGCTCCCTGGCTTTTTTTCTGTGTGAAGTATAGCTTACTAGGTGTAAAGCCATGCATGAGCAGCTTGCCATAGGACTGCTGCTATGAACAGCTTTCAAGGTTCTGATTACATAGTATAGTGAACACTCTATTCAATAACAAATAAGAGCAAAACATTCACAAAAAATCAGGGTACAGCACTCAAAATGTTATAATTCATCACAGAAAATCAAAATACAGTGTTCACCATGTCGCAACTCAACAACTTATCACCAAAATGGCCATATAGTTTTCACCAAAGTGGTCACATAGTTTTCAACAAAGTACATTCATTTAAAAATCACAAAATCTTTAATTCAATCACAAAGTACAAAAGTCAAAGTTCTCCACCCCTAGGTCACAGTAAATCATAATCTTTTCAGTCAGTACACAGTATCCAAGTAAAGTCTTCCTTGTCATGAGGCTGGCTCTTAGCTTCCATGGTTCCTCTTCCATGGTCCCATCTCCAACAGTCACCTGGGATCAAAGGCAGGCAGTTCCCAGTGCCTTGTCCAGTTCCCATTCCATATTGAAGTTCACAGTGTCCAGTCCACCTTAAGTCCTTCACAGTTCCTATTTCTGGGAAGACAAAGTTTGACAGAGCCACAATAATATTCATACACATTTCTGGCACCATCATCAATTTACTATCTGCTTGTGAAATCAACTCAGACCCACCAACAAGGTCTGTGAACTCAACACAAATCATCAACATATAAATCAACACAGACCCACAAACAAGGTCCAAGAGGTCAGCACAAATCATCAGTAAAGTCCTAGGACCTCCAAAACCCTCCTCCAGGACTTCTATAAACATACAACTAGAAAATCCTCTTTCAGGGCTTCCAGTAAGGTCCCAAGGCTTCTGTACAAAATATCAAAAACAAACATCAACACAGAAAGCAGTCAAACAGAGTACCAGGAGAAAACCACAAGTTTTCTCCTTCTTGACTCTGCCACCCCAAGAGTCCTCTTCTCAGTTCTGCTGTGGCTTGTAGTGGGCCTCTCCTTATATATGGTCATTAACCCCCTCCCCCCCCTCGTCCTGTTTCAGGAGTTCATGAGTTCTAGGGTTCACAAGTTGTGGAGTTCACACATTCTGTTTCTTAACAGACTTGATACAAAGCCCAAAAGAAACTTGAACTGAAACAAGGTGTTAATTCAATAGCTGAAACAAGGTGTGAACTACTTCTGTGCTTGCCATTACACTAGGATTGGGAGAGTTGGTTATGGGACTCCATGGAACTATGACTATAAACTGGAACCATGGCTCTATAACAATAGAGCCAGTGAGCCAGAGATAATCCATTATAAAGAAAAAGTTAAAAAAAATCATAGTACTGGGGCAGCTAGGTGGCACAGAGAGTAAGAGTCCTCGGCCCCCAGAGTTGGAATTGGATCCTGCCTCAGAAAATGAGCACCCCCACATAAACAATGACTGGCCATGTAACCTTAAGCAAATTACTTAACCCCAATTTCTTTGAAAAAAAAAGAAGAAAAAAAATTTTTTTAAATCATGGTACTTCAAGAAATCTGAGATTTTTATTGGTGATAGTCTTCTTTCTACCAATAGAAATGACAGTCCTTCAGTGACTTGGTAAATAGCCTTCCTATGTTTCAGTGACCAAAATATTAATTAATTCTTGTTAATCTCTTAATGAGTCTTTCCAAAATTAGGATGATTCTTGGATGACAGATATACAACTTGCCTTTAAACATGTACTCAAGGCTTTTGTAACTTAGTAATTTCTGCTGGAGGTTGTGTTCTGTTGGTATAGCTGTTGAGTACCTACCGACACCTCATGCAATAAGGCATGAAAGTATGACATAAAATAAAATAAAACTTAATACAAAACACCACTAGATAAGTAGATATATTGAATTAAATACCTACTGATATTTACAACAGGAAAACCATATCACACTTCTCTTTATACTTAAAATTTCAAATCAATTACTTTGTTGAATATGCCTTTTTGTGAAAGTATATATTTATTGATTAATAGCCACAGTCATATCAAAAATCCTAATTTAAACCAACATTAATTTAATGGACTAGTATAAAAGATGCCTTTTAATGCATTTCCAAACAATATCCAATGAAAACACTAATTGGTACAGGACTAGAAGAACTTTTCCTTACTTGACACAAAAGGATTTATTCAAAATCAATACCTAGTGTTATATGCAATGGAAAAGCATTAAAGACATCCTACTAAGAACAGTATTAAAGCAGAACTATTCTTTCACCAATACTTTTTAACATAGTTTGAGATATGCTCATTCTAGCAGTAAAGCAAATAAAGAAATGAGCACTGGCAAATAAAAGGTTAAATTGTTTTTCTCATTGCAGATAATATGATGGCATATTTAGAAAATCTAATATACCCACAAAAAATAATAATGATGATAAGGTATACTTTAAGATACCTCAGGAGACTAATGAGATAATCATATTCAATATCATAATTTCCACATATGACTGAGGGAAGAGAAATTAAAAAGAGAAATACTGTTGACAGTAATGGGGGGGAAAGCACATTTAATTTAATTTTTAAAATTTGCGAGGACTTACATTTATTTTAAAAATTAATTTAAAAATTTGAAAGGACTTACATAAATAAAACATTTTAAACCAAAGTTAAAGGTGAATTAATTGGAGAAATCTCAGGCACATGACTAGGTCAAACCAATATAATAAAATATCAAGTAATACTCAATTACTTTGAATGTGCATCCAAACAAATTTACAATTTGAATCAGCAACTTATCAATATATCAATAGACTACTTCATAGAATTAGAGAAACTGACAAAACTAATTTAGAAGAATAAATACAATAAATGAAGGCAAATTATTTAAAAATGAGTAAGTCAATGTATTCTGTCATATTTCAAAAAAAGAGTAATATTTGACAAACCAATTTACTTCATGCTATGTTTAAGGAATGGTTATTGTAATAGAAATTATCTGGCACTGTTTTTTTTTTTAATTTAGAGAAGATCAATGAAGCAAATCAGATAATTTAGAATTAGAACCAAAACATACAATGGACAAATACAAGATTGCAAAAATATTATAGAAAAGAACCATTATTCATACAGAAGAAAATATAATGGCAATAGGAATAGACCCATATCTCATATTATATACTAACAATATATGCATTCATAACAAACACTATTAAGAAATTTCTATAATTGCAAAGTAATTGAAAATAGACTATAATCTAATAGTTGAGTAATGGTTGAATAAACTATATCACATCAACACAGAAGAATAGCATCACCCCATAATAAATGGCAGACATAAAGAATATAATATATCATATGAAGTGAATAATGCAAAAATCAGAAAAAGAATTTACTATTTTAAACTATATAAAAATACAATAATTGCAACAAAATCTGTAGAAAATACACAAATGAAAAGTAGTTTGAATGTGAACCCAGAAGCAAAGAGGGCTTTAAAATTTTTTTTAGTTTACATACATTTAAAATTATTTACAATTGAGGATTTTCATTTTATTCTAAAATCTTGCTTGTTTAAATGTTTGTATTTGTTTATTGGTATTAAGTTTACAATTTTACATTTTTAATTATAAACAAACATAATTCTTATATTTATTCATTCTTTTTTCTCATTGCATTCCTTAGATGACATTCAGGCTTTTTTCTAGGTCATATACAACTACGATATAGGTCAAAGGTAACTGAAATTAGAGTTTTGCCAGAATAAGCAAATCGCTGGATAAAGATGGGAAATATATTTATAGGAGTTCAAGATCTGTAGTTTATTAAAGTAATAACCTCTTCAAGCAATGTTCCAATACAATGTGCAAAGCATTAGTCTTCCCTATCTTAAAAAAAGCACATGTGAATTTTACTTTGAAAGTAGGGTTTTATTCCTATCTAGTAACAAAAATGCATGTGTTATCATGAAGATGCCGCCTATTCCAATAAGTATGCTAAAGTATTACAGGCAAACCATTATGGAATTGATGCAATTCTAACTCTAAATCTGAATCTAGTGTATCTGAAGTGACTGATCTTCAGTATAAACCACCTCTAGCTCTAGAATATTTTCTCAAATTTCTGGCTTCTTGGTTTGTGTGGTTTATTGACTTCTCCAAAGGCATTCCTGTCCTGTTCTTGTTCCATTCATCTCTGATACTATGAGATAATGGAAAAAATGCTCCATTTTGAAGAAGGGTCAGGCTATTGTAGTTCATTCATAACATTTTCTTTCTATCAGCTCATATTTATTAAACACTTGCTCTGTACAAGACACTACTACGTGCTAGAAGAAGTATGAAGATAATCCAGGTACAGTCACTGCCTTAAGAAGTTTGAACTGTTAGTAGACAGAAATGTGTATGTGGTGAAGCATACTACAAATCAAAATAAGCTAAACTGGGGCGGCTAGGTGGAGCAGTGAGTAGAGAGCTGGCCCTGGAGTGAGAAGGACCTGAGTTCGGATCCGACCTCAAGACACTTAACACACACAAACGAACAAACAAACAAACAAACAAAAACCTAGCCATGTGACTTTGGGCAAGTTACTTAACCCCAACTGCCCTCCAAAAGAAGCAAAAAAAAAAAAAAAGCTAAACTGTGACAAATGTATAAAGCAGATCTGATAGAGTCATTCATCTCTGACATATTGGAGTAACACTCCTAGCACTTCATTCAGTGTTTTTTATAATAATTGATTTTCCTACTTCCCATACTTTCACCCTCTAAGATAAAAAATTGAGCAGTCACAAACCCATATCTTGCAACTGTCAGAAATGTTTTCTGTCAGTCTTTTCTGGCCTCTCTCAAATAAGTACTTTAAATAAAAGTCATGCTTTGGGAGTACTTCAATGGCTGTAAAACTTAAAAAGGAAACCTAAATGTAATCATAGTTGATCAATAAATTGTTACCACCTCAACAAAAATTTTAAATCTCTTAGAAATTCCTTTTCACTAATCTCTGCCCTAAGAATGTATTGATGACTTATCAGGAAAATAAATGACAAAGCACCATGTCAATATTTATGTTTACACTGTCAGGTCAGCAATAGATTTGGAAGTTTTGTCAACAAGTTCTTTAGGATCACTCTATCAGTGATCACAAATGCATTATCTCTTCAAATACAAGAAAAATAAATTAATTAAATTCATTTTCTTGATAAATTATTATCAAAATTGCCTTAAAATAGCTTAAATGTTAAAATTAAATTGGTAGGGTAATATTATTCTCCACTTGCAAAGTAGAAATAAACTATGAGAAAATGTATTGGATTTTTTTAATGGATTCAGTTTACCAAAACTTAATATTAACAAAATAGACTATTTAGCACATAATCTAAATCTATGAACATAGACATAGAGAATTGAAGCAATTTTCTAGATACTTAATGACAAAAATTGCTGCTCATTGCCTAGCAATAATTCCATCTATCTCTTCCTCCCTTACCTAGATATTTCAGGTAAAAAAAATAGATCAATGTGTTCACTTCAGATTTTTGTTTTAACTTTCCACTTCAAATTGTATGAATAGACATCTGTTTTTATTGTTTAACCACTGATAACAATAATTTATTACCTATTAGTCTAGAAATAATGAAATAATATAATCTTATTTTGCATTTATATAATATTTTCTTCTGAGGAGAAAAAAAACATAGAAGAAAGCACAGATCCTATCCTAGGAATTTACTATGTAACTGAGCTCATTTTTAAAAATGTATTTAGTAACATAGCTTTTTTTTTTTTTAAGTAACAAACCCTCCTGCTTTCACTCTCTTCTGTAGTTATATCGAGCTCTAATTCTCACTGGTGATACACAATATGAAGCCATTTCATTTTCTAGTCTAACTATATTAGTAAATTTTATGTTTTATATACTATACTATGCTAGCTAATACACAACCACAAATAAAAACACGGATTTTGAAGAACCAAAAACCTGGATGTTACAGGAAAATATCGTAATCAAATCATGTTAGTCAACCACTACAAAATCATTTTTATAATCCATTTGCCTCCTAAAAAAAACCCTATTGTTTTCCATTGTAACTACCATTATATCTCTGTATGCTTGGTAAGGTGTTGGGGAAAACATTGGGATGGGGAGAAAGGATGGGATTAAAATGTCTATAAATGGATGTGAATTACTTAAAATCTCAGAAAAGGGACAATTCTATAAAGAAGCTTCCCTGTATTAAGTCATCATGTGACTAAAATGTTTTGACTAAATTTATGACTAAAATTACTTTGACCAAATGAGCTAGGATAAATCAAATATAACATAATCACAAGTAATACCTAAGCATCTGAACCACACTTGTCAAAGTAAAAGAACAAAATATTATTTTGATGAAGGGTTCTCAAACTCCTTTACCACATACATGAGCTTTGCTTAACTTATAATTTTCAAAATTAAATAATCTACATGGTGCTCTGGTATAAACTAACAAGTAGATCTCTATCGTAGTTTCACATTTTCTTTGGCAGATTCATGGGAGGAAAAAGTACGTTTCCTTTCTCCTGATATAAAGCTATTATAGATTATACTTCACTACATCAGTTAGAATATATTATTGATAAAGCCCACTGAGCATGCTAATTCAAAAGTTTTCCTATGAGAAGACAAAAACTACTCAGGACATGTTTTTAGCAATGAGTCACATATTAAAAGATACTGGCATGAAATATTGAAAAATATTTCTAATGAAACTATTTCATCTAATCGCAATACCTTAAAAACTTAAAAAAATTCAGTGATTTCTCAATTAAACTGCCTGAAGGTCCTTTTATCCCTTTTTCTCAAGATATTAGGAGGGAAAAGCATATTTTCTATTCTTCTTCCTACTCTATGTAAACCTATTTTTGTCTTTCCTTTTTGAGATATCTGTCTTTCATTATATAAATAGAACCTACTTATAAACTAATCTCCATAAAGCATAATGATAGCGCTAACACGAACACTCATAAAAGAAGGCTTGCATGGAAATAAAGAAATATAACTGCATTTTTAAAAATAATGAGAAGTTTTCTTACAGCTCAGGACATCATGGTTCAGTTGCCATTATTCATTGGAAAACCCAAATGCATGACAATATAAAACTTCATTAGTCTCTGGGACTTGATGGAATTTGAAGCAAACCCAAGAGAGTAATCAGTGAAATATGCAAGAGTGGGAGGGAGGACACCTGTTGCAACAGCATAAAAGAGCCATGTCTTCAAAGATGAACTAAAAAGAACAAACAAAAACATATTAATTCATGACTCCCTTGTCAAAACCATTGAAGAGATAAACTCGAACTAATAGGAATGAAGATCCTGAACTAATTAGATTTTCAATAGAAAATGAAAATAAAAATGCAGCCTGCATTATCTAGAAATGGAAACAGCTAATTCCATCATTATGGCATTCTCAGCAGTTATTCTATGACAACTCCCATGAACCTGGGCCTCTTGCAGAACTACTTCTCTTGTGGTATCACAGCCTACTTATGTCTGCTGCTAGAAGGCTTCTCTGGGTGCTTAATCTAAGTTTCACCTTTATCTCTCTTGCTGCGTACCATTTTCCAGCAAAGTAACGAAGCAGCCCAAATAAATACAATTAGAAAATATTACGAGTCATCATTTCTGATAAATGCTGCACCAATATTGAAACTCTAGCCTTTCCACTGTGTTTCACTTCTGAAGCTTCAATAAAAGGAGAAAGAAATTAATAATAGTAATGTTCCCATCAGAAATGAGCAGAAAGATACAGACCACCAAACTGCAGATATTAAGCCAAAATACTGAGCTAACTGTAAGGAGGCAATGAAAGTAGCATTGAATATCAGGGAGTAGAATGGACTAGTTTCCTTTTTTTTTTCTTAACAATATTGGTATTGAACAAATATAATAAAATGCTTAATTCAGAGATTAAAAAAACGGAAAAAGAAAACATTATGCTGACAATAGGTTTCAATTTTGATTTTGCCTAAAAGTAAGATTCTACGGATCTATGCATTTTATCTCTAGGTTCAGAAATTTCCCACTTTTTCCAAGCATTGTACAATACATAAGATTTTTAAAATTAGCATAGTAGTGCTCTCTAAAGCAAGGGAGCAATCACACTCAAAATAACACAACAATGAAGAGTAAAGAAACTAGAATTCAGATCTAAAAATCTGAACTCAGTGAAGTTAACTAGAGTATAAACTAAATGATGAAAATACTGGACATTTTCCAAGGTAATGCCCCTTATTTATGTGTGGTATATTATATCTTATAGTTATATTGTGTGAAATAAAATAGATTTTTTTTACTTAACAAATGACAGAACTCTTAATGTTTTAAGAGCAGCTGAGAGCTGCCTATGTGTTGTAACAAATTTATTGTCAGACGTTTTTATAGTTTCATATCTGTCTTATCATACCTTTTATAATAGATGAAAATTTCTGTTTGAGGAAACAAGAAATAGTGAGGTGCCTTTGGAAACTCCTATTATCCTAGGGCTGACAAGACCTCCATCTTGATAACTTTGAGGAGATGGTGCACAACTACTCCAAAATTCCGTATATTTCTCACAAAATCTAAATTCAGGACTGGTTTAATCGTGAAAATGTCTCAGAATCAGTAATAAAATGTTTAATGAGGACGGGGAAATAGTGTAATCAAAGCAGAAAGGCTAAGTTTTCATTTCATCCTATCGTCTCATTTATCAGAGAAGAAAACTAAGAAACCAGAAAAGTTAACTTATTTCCTCAAAGTTAGTTAATGACAGAAGCAAATTACAACCCAGGCTTTTTGACTCTCAGTGATATTCTCTCTTTGCTGTACTGGATTACACTTAATTGTAAGCTACATTATGGTAAAGCTAAAAAGATTATATTTTTCATTACTTACAATGTACAATTTTAGGGGGATGTTAGACAAGGAAGAAAGAGGATAAAATATCTTGACATTTGAAATCTATTATCTTTATTGGATAAGTTTTAGCTTCTGGGTCCTCAAGGGTAAAAAACAGACATGTTCTTTTTCTATGAACACTCTGACAGAAAAAAAAAACTATTTCAAAACAGTCATCAGGGTTTTTTTTAAGTCTTTATTGCTAAGTTATGAGAAAGAAAATTTAGGAAAATTCTAATATCATTAGTAATGTTGACTCTCATCATGGATTTTAAAGTTGCAAAACAACTTTTCTTGTCTTATTTACAAATAACAAAATGAAGACTGCCTCCTAGGGGAAGTATATAAGGTTTTGTCTGATAGAAGAACACATGAGTAGAGATAGAAAGACAGACAAATAGACAGAGAGACAGACATATATAGGTGTAGGTAAACATAGATAGGTACAGGCATAACTATCTTCATTTTCACCATCCTCTAAGTAGAATTTATTGTTTTCTTCAATTATAAATATAGGCAACCAGCCTTAGTAGTATTAGCAGTACTTATGATTTTGTCTCCAATAGGAATCAGATTTTTATATCACATTTTAATTATTGTATCTAGAAATATTGTTAATCATGACTTCAAAATTATTGTAATTATTAGACATGATGCTAGTATATGATTATATAGAATTTTTAAATATATTTTGACAATTATATTTCAGTATAATTGATTTACTTGCTAATCCCAGGTACTTTATTTTATGAATTTAAAACCATACTGAAATGGGCTCCAGGGGTTTTATTAGTCAAAGTGGACTGTGACATAAAAAAGTTAGGAGCCCCAATCTAATTCAATTCCCTCATTTTATAGATGAGAAAACTGAGGCCCAAACAGGTTAAATGAGTTGCTCAAGGTCGTACAGATAGTAGTGATCTTTGACTTCCAACAGGACTCTCCACTTTTTAAGACTGACCAAAAGGCATTGTATGATGGCTGTGGAACACTGCATATAATGTCAGACTTGTTTTTAAAGTATTGATCAGTCTTGCTGAATTTTTTTCTCTTTTCCTTTTTTTTAAATTGTTATGAGGGATAACTCTGAGAAGGGAAGGCAAAAAATATATAGGGGAAAACTAAGAAATATAAAAATAGCCAATATGAAAAAAGTCCATTTTAAAAAAGAAATCAGTGCACTTAAAATTATTTCCATTTTTGTGACATTCTCACCAAGTATAAGATGCACAACAGGCACATAATAACTGTTTGTTGAATGATTTTTAAAACAGACATTTTGAGGGATGGAAGATAATTCCTATTAGTTTAAATAGTATATATGGAAAAGAGATAAAATGTTTACTATTAAGAACTGTATAGTAAGGAAAACATTAAGCGAGGTTGGGGAAAATTTTTGAAACAAGCAAAGTTGGTCCCTGAGGTCCATTCCAGGTCCTTATTCGGTTTAAAGGGATCATTTGTCTTGGCCTTGCCCCTGCCTCTCCACATGCCCTCATTTTTATACCACTCTTCCAAATCAATCCCAGCTGCCACCACTGCTCCCCTTTCTAGATCCATCCTAACCTCTACCCCTACCAGAATAAACCTGTGTGTTCCTATGGAGAAGAAATATTTTGCTTTTAAAAATTTTATCTGTGATTTCATTGATAGAAGGTGAAGACATTCCCTCTACTAATGCACCTGATCTATACCTTCAGAATGATCAGGGGTTCTGGCAGGTTAAACTTGTCCAGTGTCACAGAGCCAAACGTTTTATACCTAGGACTTAAACCCAGACTCCCCAACTCTACCTCCTGCATCATACCATGGTTTTGCTCAATTTCAAGCTAGTTAATATGACTCTGCTAATATGTTACCATACCCATTTTAATAATGGCCTTAGTGAGAATACTCCTTATTTAGAGAAGTTACTTCAAAGACTGGAATTTTCAGGCACTAAAGCAAGCTAGTGGGGAAATATTTTTGGACAAATAGAGCTTTATGGTACTGCACAAAGCACCTCTAAAAGTAAGGGCAATCCCAAAGCTTCTCTCAACTCTTTGTTCAGGTCAGTATTCCAGTAAAGGCCCATGGATGGAAAGATTTTTCTTTTTTGGTAATAGGTCACTATGAAACAAAACATTTACATATGAAGGTCTCCTAACATGAGATCATAGGAGTTAGAGCTATAAGAGATTTTTGAGACCATCTAATTACTAGTCTAAACTCTAATTATCCAAACAAAGGAACCGAAGCCTAGCAATGTTAACTAACTGATTTGCCCAAAGTCACACATGCCTTAAGCAAATAGGTTTCTAATCAAAAAGTAACCTGACTCACTGAAAATGATTGGAGAGACCTTATTTTTAGTCAGTGCAGAAAATCATTCTGCTTCCCTCTCTATCTCAGTTACAAGCCTTATCAGCTTCCATCTGTAGCCAGGGATAAGGACAGCTGCTAAATATGTCATTGAAAATCTGAGAGGGACAGAAAATTCCTCCACAGGCTCAACACTCCCATAAACCATCTTACAATTTGTTCTCTAAAGTTTGTTCTTGCTACTATAAAAGCTAAAGTTTTGACTAGTAATTAGGCCACAGACTCCATCCAGAGTCACAAGGTCCTTCTCTGTCTCCTCTTGAGCTTTTTCCTCACTCTGAAGTTCATATATTCATAGATTCCAAAGAGTCTTCTCCTTGATATTAATTGATACTTTCAGGCTCTAAGTTAATCCATTAGCAGTTTATATCATTGACTACTTGCTGAAAAGAACATTTCCTCTTAGAATGAGAGTGGTGACAAGAACAATGAAGTAATATTTTGTCTTTTTTGTGGAACAAAACCTAAGTGGTCATTATGTTTTTTTAGATAAAACCATACCATCCAATCTAAAAATTAACTTATACTTCCAAATTTGAATTCTTTATGCCAGAGCTCATAATATGAATTATCTAGGAAGTGAATGATTCCCATTTGTACTTTCAAAGGTATATATTAGCAAATTGCTCTGTGAAGCCATTATTTTTTTCTTGTAGATTTAAAATAAGAAGTTTGAAAAGGGATGCTATCTCCCTTCATGGAGAAGGAAATGGCAAACCACTTCAGTATCTTTGCCAGATAAACCCCAAATGGGGTCACGAAAAGTCAAACACAACTGAAACAACTGAACAACAACACTTCCCTTCATAGCATAGTCAATTATATTTAACTTTTTTTCTCTCCAAGGAGGCCAAAGCACTTTACAAACATTAATTTTACAACTATACTATTAAAGTAAGTAGTGAGTATTATTTCAATACTTCACTCTTGGGAAATAGATTATTGAGGTTGAGAGCCTTGTACTATGGAAAGAATCAAGCACAGTGAAGTGGACGGTAAGATGGACTTAGGAGTTAGTGCACTTGGGAGTGAACCTAACTCTCCCACTTATTTACCTTTTTGAACTTGGACTAATCACTGAACTTCACTGGCCTTCAATTTCCTCATCCATAAAAGAAGATGACCTCTTAGGCCCTCCTAGCTCTCAAATTATAACCCCATTAGCTCCTCTGTTCTATGCCAATATTCTATCCTCTATTAGTCTACTGCCAGGACTTAAATACAACAGGTTCAAAGAGTGGCTTTCTGAGATACACTAGCTCTGAGACTGAGAGGGGAAAAAAGAGGGAGTCGGAGAAGGAAAGAGCCCCTATGAAAATTTGAAACAAATATAAGCTCAGCACTTACCAATGTAGTTTTCTACCTTTTGTTCCCATTGCTGCTTTTTACTTTTGTCTGCTTAAAGTCATAAACCAAGAAGGTAAAGTAGGTTTCTATGTCCTTCCTCTTTCTGGACCCACATAATCATGAACTAGTGTATTTATCTCCTAAAGAATAATTGTTCTTCTTTCTTTATTTTTATGCTTTTTCCCCCCTCTGTGATCTGGCCACACCCAAACAGAACTGATTTCCCACTCCACCCCCTCTCCCCTGGGGAAACAAACATTTTTAGTTATACAGATAGTCCTGAAAATGCAACTGATTCTTACAGCTGAATTTCTGAGTTGCTTTTATGGATGACTATATTTATTCCATATATTTATTCAGGAAAATATATCATGAAGATACAAACCTTAAAAAAAAAACGGAGGAGGAAGGAAGGAAAAGTTTAGAGAAAAATATAGAATGAGTTTGGCAGTCAGTCAATAATCATTTATTAAGCTTATTGTGCCAGGCAAACTATATAATTCAAATGTTCCCATAACTCTGAGGTCTACTTCCTGTAAAAAAAAAAAAAGTCCTCCTATTTACATACCTAATCAAGCACCCAAGATTGTCAGGTGTGCCCAAATTCACTTATTCCAGGGGATTGTTTTGAGGGTGAGTTACTTTAGAGAGGCAATTATAGTGTAGAGGTTAACAAGCATGAGCTAGATAGATCCAGGAAGACCTTGGTCCAAATCCCATCTCAGACTATCTGCTGACCCTAGACAAGACACATAAGTTCTCTCAGCCTTTGTGTCTTCATATATAAAATGGGGGTGGTAATAAGTGTACCTACCCCATACTACAACCCACTCTAAGCTTATTCTAAGGATAAAATAAGATAATGTTTGTAAGGCATTTTGCAAATCTTAAAGTATATGCAAAGGTCAGTTTTATCATTACTCTATGGACAAATTTTAGACGTAAAAATTCTACTCAAAATCTTTTCAGATTATTTTTCATTAACCAGCTGAGAAAAAAAAAATCTTTGCATCAAGTTGTATCTCATTTCCAAGATGTATAAGGAATCGATTTATATGTATATGAATAAAATCCATTGCTCAGTTAATAAGTATTCAAAGGAAAAAGAAGGGTAGTTTTCAAGGGAAGAAATACAAGCTACCAATAACAATATGAAAAGATAACTCCAATTCACTTATAATTATTAAAATGCTAAATAAAGTAACTCTGAGGCTCCATCTCACACTCATGAGATTGAGAAAGTTGACCAAAAAAAATTTGACAGGTGTTGAGGGGGTGAGGGAAAAGAAGTTGTTGGTGGAGCCACGAATTGTTCTGTTCTGGTAAGTTATGTGTATTATGATTTACATGTCTATAAAGTTAGAGTCAATGGTATACCCTTGACTTTGCTCCAACTAAGGCAGGTCATTCTGGGATTCTGATGATATATACTTCTTCTGTTAATGATGTCTATGATAGGAAAGTTGTTTTTGAAAATCTGTGTGGTTCTTACTACTGTATGATCCTTTTTGGCCATTCTATCACGATCACCTTAGTGTAGTATATACATATGTATCATAGACTTAATCACATATATATATATATGTATATATGTATATGTGTGTGTTCACACACATGCACAGCATAAGAGACATCAATAAAGAGAGGTTTGCCCAGAAAACGAAGTGGGTCAGCAATATCATGAGTGAGGAATGACAGATATATCTATTATGTATTATAGTGGTTGCCATCTAATGCTAATAGGTCTGGAGGAAGGACCCAACACATTGAATGGACCTTCCTGTAAAGGAATCACATGAAAGTGTAGATAGAAGTCACACAGGGTAAGAAAGCATGCATTTTCAAAATGAATTACATGTTTATTTTAAACAATTACTTTACTAATTCAATTAATTAAAGTTAGTTAAATTAATTTAAGTTTAGCCCACTTAAGTGTGAATTTTAAAGAATTTAATGAGAAAAGGTTGTTTATTCTTTTTATAATAAAAAATAGCTTTATGCTCTAATATGCAACATAATCTTTTAAATTTAATTTATTTACATTAAGTCTGCACAAGATTTTTTCTGTCTCATTTGCCAATTTGCAGATGAGTTGGCCAGATTTGAAATTAGGCATATATGCACAGTTTTAGAGACAGATCAGGGGCTCTCAAGATAAACAAGGAACTGCAGAATGGGCTCATGGAACATGACATCTTTAATCACAACAATAGCAATGCCTAACATTCATATTGCCTGCCCCTGCTGTGTGCCAGACACTGTGCTAAATGCTTTACAAATATTGTTTCATTCGATCCTGACAAAAATCATAGGAGGTAAGTATTATTATCCCCATTTCACAGACAAGGAAACTGAAACAAACGGAGGTCAAGTGACTTGGCCGTCATCACACAGATAGCAAATGTCTGAAGATGGATTTGAACTTAGTTCTTTTTGACCCCAGGTCCTTTCTATCCTATACTATCCACTGTGCCACCTAGCTGCCTCCTTGATCCTCCCATGCCTGGGATTCATAAAAGCCATACCCCATACACATGCATCTCTAGCTGTTAAAAGCTTTCCTTTCCTTCAAGGCCCAGCTCTCATACCACTTCGTCCATCAAGCCTTACCTGGACCCTCCTGGGCAAAAGCAATATCCTCCTCGAGCTTCTCATGGAACATTAACTGGGTTTCTCTTTCATACTTCTCTTACTCTCCCTTCTATCATAGTTATTTGCAGACTTAGCTTTTGCTATATTTGATTGTAGCTTCCTTGAGAGTAGTAATACCTGTCTCCCACCTGTCATTATGTCTAAAGCACCTACATCAGTGTTATACATAGTAGGCACTTCATAAATATGTCAGATGATTGGCATCTGCCATATGACCTAGAGATCTTGATAGCATCACACCCACAATCTGTTACCTTTATTGTTTTTTAGTACAGGAATGGAGTCTTCTATTTCCTTTATGCCACTGATTCCCTTCTTTTCCCTCCCCAACTAGGATCCATGCAGATCCCCTTCAAAACTAGCATTCAGCAAATATTAACAGAATTCTGGGCATGATATATTTGCAATTATCCCAAGATAGTGGTTGTTTTAGTGGTAATTTTGCTACTCAAGCTATCTTTGCCCATTTCCTCTATCTTCCAATGTTAAGCTCCTGCTCCTCTTTTCTTCATCTTTACTTTGTTTTGCTAGTTCTCTTTTCTCCTTCTTCCTAGTATTTCTAGATCTTCTGTTCCCTAGTGTTGTGCTCTTTCTTTTTAAAATAGCTCACTGAGCTATAGCTGTGTGGGAATTGATTTGGAGTACATCAGTAACTTGGCACTCAGTGGGAAACTCCTGCCAACCAAGTCATCAATATGTGCTTCCACACAGCTGGCTCCTGTTAAGTCCAATCTAAGGCTTTCTAGCGGAAACATCAGAGTGAGAAGACACTCTTTGGGGTTCTTCTCCCTGTAGGTTTTTCCCTCTGTGGCACCAGGACAAGAGCCACCTAAAAGAAATCCTGAATATAAACATCAGTACAAAAAATACAAAATGCTTCATCCAGTTGCTAGTTGATGGGCCGATAAAATTGGGGCCAATTACTAAATTAACGACTTTACTGAGCATAAGCCTCTAGAGGAACTGTGGGCATAATGTCACAACAGCTACAGCTGCATAGAGCTGGGTGGTTTCAGTTTTCAGGAGCCCTTTGAACCTGGTATTTCTATTTCAGTTTATCTCTCCTGAGGTTCAATTTGGATAAACTCTAAGACTATAAGCAAATCTCAAAGCATTGAGTTTGGTAGCAAACTCTGAAAACTAGAATTTGCCCCTAAGTTTGTGCTGGAGTTGACCCGAGTTCATGGAAAAACATTTATACCTTCACAAGGCATTTCATGTATCTGAACTGCATTTCAAGAGTCTTTTTTTTAGAGAAACTATTGAGTTGTAGTGGGTTTTAGGTTTCATTGCCAAGGTTTTGGACAGCTGTAACTATGACTATGCATCTTATTAAGGGAATATAGTGCTCCAATACCCAAGTTGCATCACGATACTGTATCTCAGTATTGAACTCAAGGGCAGATAGTTTCAAAGGTCTTGTAGGAGAAAAGAACTTGGGGACCCCAAGTCTGTGGTTGTATTAAGAAGAACAAATAGTTTCATGGTTTATACTGCAAAAGTAAATCCCCAGTGAAATCACAGCCCAAATGTTGAAAAAGATGAATTCGTTTGAAGTTCAAACTTCTGTATATGAAATATTAAAAGTTAGACATAGAAATTGATCTAGAAATTTCCTGTTTCAATTCTTATTCAGTTAAGGAAAGAAGTGAAAGGTGGGGGGAGCAGAAAGTGAGCCAAGTGAAATATATTAATGAAATTCATGAAATGAACTCTGGAAAAAATATTTGAGAGTGTCATTGTTTTGATCAACCCTAAAAGACACTTTTTTTAAAGATCTCTGTGTTTAAAGTGAAAAACATAATAGACTGTAAAGGTCCACCAAAAGCATGGTCCATTTTTCAAGTTGGAATATCTTTAGCTCCCACAGTCAAAGTAGATGCAGGATTTAGAATATCAGAATCTATTTGACTTCCTAACACAGGAACAGTCATTTAAATTGAAATTCATTAGTATAATTCTCAATTTAAACTCTGCACCTTAAAAGAGGGGAACAAAAAGCTGATAGAATGTCTACAGGGGTTATTTTCAAAGTCCTTTCCTTGCTGAAAGTTACAATGTGTGGTTTGAAATCTACTTTATGGGGGACCATAACTGAAGAGAAAAAGTCATTGAATCAAAAAGGAGAATAAATACTCAAGCATTGTAGAATATTTGTGAAGAAGGAAACGTAAGTGATGTCGTAGATATTTATAGTAAATTTTGCAAAATCCCAAAGCAAGTGAAAGGCTCCTACAAAAGAAACTAAACATTTCATCTCTGAACATAAACACATTTTGAAAACTATAAGTACTTTGTACAAAGGAAAAACAAATAGATTTGGATTTGTGTAAGGATGATGTTTACAATAAGACTAAATAGTATACTGAGGGATGAATATAGCCCATAAAGGAACACTTCAGAACATAAATACTCTATCTACTTATAAAAGCATATGCAATATACTGAGCTTGTGATTTAGTGTTTGTCAAATTCACTGTGTATCTGATTCTTTCTTGCCCTTCATCTCCACCTCATTTTTTCTGCATTAAAGGTACAGATAAAATAAAATTTAAAATAGAGTGGGACTAACTAAATGAGAAAATTCTGAAAATCAATTGGGAGTGACAAATATTCGTGGGCTCTGGATTTCTGCTACCCTTCATATAATACTGGTAAAAGCATACCTGTATGCCCCTTTGAATAAAATGAATTATCTGACCTGATGATTCTACCCTAAGGGTCCACTCTTGTGGAGGTGTTCCTGTGACTGATTAATAGCCAGGAGATGACACAAGCCCTGATACTCTATGAACAGTGGGAAGATTCAAGTGTATCATGGCAGTCAGTCATGTCCAGCTTTTTTTAATGATGGTGTTAATCTGATTTAGATTCAATATTTGGTGTCATCTCATGTCAAATTAAGATTTTAGAGTGCAGTCAGATTATAATTAATGAAAAGGTAGGTATAGGGACTGTATCTGAGATATCATTGATGTAGGGAACTCTGAGATAAGGAAATAATCTCTACCAGTTAAATGGGCATATACTCTACAACTTACTGTCTTAAAGAACTACCTTAGGGCAGATAGGCGGTGCAGTAAGAGTGCCGGCCCAGAGTTGGGATGACCCAGGATCGGTTCTGGCCTCAATACTTAGCACCCACACACAAATAACTAGCCATGTAACCTTGAGCAAGTTACTTAACCCCAATTCCTTTTTAAAAAAGAGAACTACCTTGAACATTGGGAGATTAAGTGCTATGTCCCATATCATACAGCCACTGGGACAGAGAGGGACCTTGAAGCCAAGTCTCCATAGCTCTTGTCGTCATTCTAATCTCTAAGTCCATGGCTACCTCGAAACAACGATTTTTTTTGTCACACCCATAACCATTTCTACCTCTCCATCTGACTGACTTTAAAGTCACACCTATAACTGTTTCTGCCTCTTCATTTGACCAACTACCTCTTTCTTCATATCTCATTCTTCAAAAAAAAAATCTGGACTAATATATAGATTAGTGAACTAAACTCAGCCTTAGATAAGCCAGCTATTAATGCCTTCTGTACCACACTGTGGTCTCCATGTCCCCTGCTACTTCTCTGTCTAATTATACTTTATATTCCTCAAGTGTGACCCAGGTCTGTCTCACTGTGCTGTAGAAAACAATTGGAGGTGAAAGGTGACCAGACCCATACCTAAAGAACTGCCATAATGGGAAATTTTCCACCCTAATGTGGAAAAGTGACATGCAAATCATCAGGGGTAGAAGGTGAATGCTATAAAAGGCAAGTGGTGCCAGATCATCAGCACCTGTCAGAGCAACAGTCAGGAAAGGCCTCAAATAGCACCGGATTCCCAATTTGCTGGCAGTTAGAAATGGAGGAGCGCCAGCTTAAAATCAATAAGAAATTCTATCAGCAGCCCTTGCAAAGAAATCAAGGCAAGCATAATATGATCTCGTCTGCTTAATTTAAGGAGCAGGGTGGCTATTCCATGCTGTTCCAGTTAAACATGAGAGAAGAAATCCTACTGAAAGCATGACTGGCATGGAATTACAGCAATGGAAGTCTGTGGTCATTGGTTCATGGCTGAGACTGATGAGGTTATCAGGAGATAAATACAAAGTTAGCCTCTACAAATTGAAGGGTAGAAAACATCTGATTATAGTTTTCTTTGTAAGGATGTGATCAGACTCATTTTAACCTATTTAATTACTTTTGAACATGTAAACTCAAATGAGAACAAGTAAGAGAGTGGCAGCTCATTTAGACCAACAGTATCTTCTATCAGTCGTATGTCTTCAGAGTGTCTGTCTGAATTCAACAATGCCTCCTAAACATCCTGGCATTTTCAAGGTCAAAGATGCAACCAGTCTTGGCTCTGCTATTTATCACATTACATGTGTGACTCCAGGCAAGGCATTTCACCTCCCCAGGCTTTTGCTTCCTCATCTGTAAAATGCCATGTAGGGATTAGAAAGGTCACCTTTAGCTCTAAAATTCTATCATCATTTGATCCTGTGGCTAGTAGAATAATACTAGTAGTTGCATGTATATGTTACTTTAAGATTTATGAAACATTTCATATGCATTATTTCATGTGAGCCAGATGAAAAAACTTAGGCTGAGAGTTGTTCAGTGACTTCCCATGGTTCACACAGATGCTGCATCTGAGGCAAGGTTTGAATTTATGTCTTCCTGACTTTAAGTCCGGAGTCCTACGCACTCTGGAATAATTTCCCCCTTTGATTATTGAGTGTACATGTAGAGTAGTTCTCATTTGATGATTGATAGATAATTGAGGTACCTGATATTTATAACTTTATTTTTCTCTGCTTTGCTGGTATGTGTATTTAGAAGATCCCTTATTAATGTGATTCAAAGCAAACTAAAACTAGAACCTTAGAGGCAGCTGGTGGAGCAGTGGGCAAAGCACCAGGTCTAGAGTCAGAAAGACCTGAATTCAAATCCAGCTCCAGACACTTACTAGCTGTGTGATCCAGGGCAAGCCACTTAAACTCTATCTGCCTCAGTTTCCAAAACTGTAAAACATGAATAATAATAGTACCTACCTCTACCTTGCCAAGTTGCTGTAGGGAGCAAATGAGAATGTGTTTTTTTAAAAATGAACTTAGCACAATGCCTGATACATAGTTGGTACCATTTAAATGTTTATTCCCTCCTTCCTTCCAAATCACGAAAACCAAAATAAGTGGGACTTCAGAAAGAGTAGGAAGGGGACAGACAGCAAACACTATCTTTGTCAGTTCAGCATCTGTTCATCTTTTTAGTTCTACCTTGTTAAATGCTAAAGATTTTATATAACACTTTTATCATTATTTTGAATATTGGGTGGATATTTTTGTTTATAGTCACTTATAATCTTAAAATATTTAAATATTCTTAGCCAAAAACTCATGATGCGTTAAAAATACTGGCAAATAAGACAAGCATTAATTGCCATCTTACCACCATCCTAAATTAGTCTTTACTCATTTTTTCTCAAATGATTGAAACAACTTCTTTGGAGAAATACCTTCAAACACAGGTCAGAGCTTTCCAGGACCTTAGAGGCATATAGTGACTTCTTCTCCTTTCTTTTTATCAGATATGAGAACTAAATTCCTAAATTCCTAAAAGATCACAAACATGATTAAATGGAAAGGACTGGACAAAAACCCAAGGCTCTTGCTTTCCACAATATTACAGCATTTCTCACCTCGGGAGCTTGTCTCTGATCACTGATTTTCTTTACTTGCCAAACAATGAAATCTTGCTGGAGACCAACTGGCAATGAAATGACTACCTGTCTGAAGACATAAATGTATCTACAATTCATGGTTATAGAGGTGAATTATTGGAGACATTAGTCCCTGATATTGACCATGATTCAGAGTGTTCAATATACCTGCAATGATGAAAAGTTTTATTCTGAGGAATCTTTTTTGTTAATTTCTGAGAAGGTATCTATCTTTCCGTTAAATGCAATTCTTTTATAAGCTGTAGTTTGTCTGAATCACCAAGAATTTGCAGGATTTTCCAAATAGTTTCCCATGTCATAAGACCTAACCAACAATACAATACAACCTTATGTCATTGGATTAACATAAAAATCTAAAGTATTTGTAGTAAAGTGTTTGAAGTTGTAATAGTTCAATATGACTTATTACATACAGAAAGGATTTGATTAAGAGAAGACAGAGAAACAGACAAGAATGGAAACCTGAGCATTACTTTAATGTAGTCTTAGTTGGATTTCATCTTGAGAAGTAGCTTCTCTCTCAACCTCATTGCATACTTTTCTGTTACCATAGTCGAAAATAAGGAGGTAGGGAGGAGGGGTGAGGTAAAGGAAGTATAGCTGTCACTATAATGAAAACAAATTAAACTTTTCTTTCTCTGTGTGTCCCCTCAGAAGATCAAATGAACCTCTGTTGTCATTGTTCAGTCATTTCAGTTATGTTTGACCCTTCGTGATCCCATTTGGGGTTTTCCTGACAAAAATACTTGAGTGGTTTACCATTTCCTTTTCCAGCTCATTTTCCAGATGAGGAGCTGAAACAAACAAAGTTAAGTGACTTACCCAGAGTCACACAACTAGGAAGTGTGTGAAGTCAGATTTGAATTTAGGAAGATGAGTCATCCTTGACTCCAGGCCCAGTGTTCTATCCACTGTGTCACCTCACTGTCCAATATGAACCTTTAGAGAAGCTAAAAGGGAGAAAAGTGGAACAGAAAAGCAAAAGGGACAAACTTAGGGAATATATATTCATATATATATATATATATATATTCATGGAAGCTAAATAGACAAAGGTCAGATAGTTGAAGTTGTACTACACAAAATTTGCTAACGGTGGGGTATTAAAAATGGATTTGGATAGCATATTCTCCATCTACCTCCAGTTTTGTGCATGTCATTACTCCGCTATTTTTCATGTGCCATATTGAAATCATAAGTATGAAATAAATCAATTTGCAAGCTGCTTCCAATGGTACAGATCCCAAGCATCCAAACTTCTCATTTTGTGCAACTCTTGTCCATGTTCTCCAGGCATTTGTCATGGAGAGGCCTATTCACCATGCTAGAGGCCTTCCTCACTGCTACTTTATATCAGGTGGTGAAATAAGAGAGGAAGGTCAAATTGAATAGAAATGAAGTCTAGCTTCATTACTGAAGGCATTTTCTAGAACCATAGTATGCCAATTTTTTAGGCTTTTAATCTGAAGATTTTTTATTTATTTTACATTTTATATAACAAATTAATATTTAAAGTACTCATGATTCATGACTAATGAAAGGAATATGAGTACAATTCTTTGTTTTTGCCTTTGTTTTTTAGACAGCTTGCTTTTTTCCCATAAAGATGATTTTGGTAAGCAATCTTCTTTTCAAATCAGGGAACCCAGGGAAAAATTAATCAAGTCCAATGCACAAGCTAAAGTGGCAAAAATTGATTAAGGCATTAAAAACCTTACAGTATGTCTAGAAAATATGAGCTGTCTCTAAATGGGCCTACTAAATCAAAAGCCAAATTTGAGGGAAGCAGTTAACAAGAGATTCACTGAGTAACATCAAAGTTTTCAGTGTAAAGAATTTTGAACATTATGTGGTTTGGACAAAATCTATAGTGTTGTCAGGGAAAATATATGCATAGCTACAATTTGACCTTGCCGTTTAGGCTTTTAGGACAGAGATAAGAAAACTAGACTGCCCTCAGACGTGGACTTTAGAGCCAGAAGAGATTTTAAAGATAGCTTAATGAAAGCCCCTTTATTTTATAGATGAGGACACTAAGACCTAGAAAAACTATGTGATATGCTCAAGGTCACCCAAATTGTTTTGTTTTGTTTTTTTAAAAAGAGATAGATTTCAAGTACAGGTCTTCTCTCTCCAAGCACCTTTGCCAATCTAACATGCTCTCTGTAGGTATATAGACATATAGTGGGTGATTTGGGGAGTTCTGAAAGGATCAGGTGTCCCCAAAATATCTATCAATGGGGCTTCTATGGTGACTCCCCTACATTAGAGCCATTTCTCTTGGTTAAAAAATTTGTATCCAGAAAGATATTGTTAAAAACAACTAAACTTATTGCTGGGAAGTAAGAACACATTACTAAATAAGCAAACATTATTTATGCATTAATTTGTCAGATAGACTGAAAATGGTACAAGGGATGAATAAATGGAGGACGGTGGGGATGTCAATGGATGGGAAAGTTCAGAACACCATGGGAATGGATGAGAAAGCACATTAGGTGATATAATCTGACGGTAGGTCTTATCAGTAGTAAGAGCAAAGCATGAAGACCCTGGGCTCTGGGAGAAGGGTTCAAAGAATTAAGGAAGGGGCAGCTAGGTAGTACAGTGAATACAGCACCAGTCCTGGAGTCAGAAGAACCTAAGTTCAAATCAGGCCTCAGACACTTGATACTTACTAGCTGTGTGACCTTGGACAAGTCCCTTAATCCCAATTGTCTTGCCTTGCCCCCTCCAAAAAAGAAAAAAAAGGAGATATAAAGATATATTCTGTGCACTTGACTTGTGTTCTCTCAAAAGAACCCACTCCTACTGATTTTAATCACATGGAAATGGCCCTTCCAAACCTTTCCCCTCCCCATTCTCAGTTGATAACTTTATCTCTAACTCTACCAGAGTGTTTATGACCATCAGGAGTAAATATCCACATCTTCATTCCTCTACAACTGGAAATATCTGTCTCTAGAGCCAATGGTCTCAGATACAGAGTTCCCCTGTACTTCTCCAAATCTGTCTCTTCAGTCTGAACTCTAAATACTCTCCTCTCCCAAATTTCTTCTGGGACTTTGTTTTTCCCCAATTATGCCCACTCCCTAATGTCTTTAACTATCTTTAACTATCCGTTGTCTTTTTGTCCCATGTATTGACATATGCACTGGTCTTCCCTGAAAAAAGTAAAAATGTTACTCAACACAAACTCCCTCTCCAGCTCCAACCACTATATTTTTCTCCTCCCCTTTACTTGAAAAAAAATTCAAACAAGTATTCTTTACCTAGTCTCTCTATTTCACATCTACCCATTTGGCCAAGCCCTTGGGGTCAAAAATTTATCGAATTCAATTCTCCCCACATTACTCAACTGAATTTCACTGAGAGCTTATCAATGATCTAATTGACAAATCCAGTGACCTGTTCTCATTTTTTATTCTCCTTGACCTATGCAGTATATGACCCTAATAATCATCTCTCTTCCCTCCCCCAACACATTGACTTCCACAGCACTGTGCTACTCTGGTTTCTCTTACTCTTCTTCCAACTATATCATTTTTCCCAACACTCAAACCTCAGTCCTCTGCTCTGCTCACTCTATATCCTTTTCCTCAATGATTTCATCAATTTCCATAGATTTAACTGTTACTTCATGCAAATGACTGCCAAACCTTTATCTCTATCACTTACATATTTCTGAATTCTATCCCCTCATCTCCAGTCATCTGCTGGGTATTTCCCTAATACGATGCCCCTCCACAAACTCAACATGTCTAACTCTAAATTAATCATCTTTGTCCTGCAGCTGCCCCTCTCTTTTTCCATTAGTGATAATTCATTATAACTTGGAATCTCTGATTGATTTTTTTACTCCTCCCTCTTTATTCGTGGTCCCCGGATTCAGCCAGGCACAATCTTGTGGATTCTTCCTTCAAAGTATTCTTGTAGCTATCCAGTATCTTCCACTCCTAATGCCTTAATTCAGACACTCTAATTAAAGCACTAGTTAACCTCATGCCTGAATTACAGCAATAGGCTCCTGGTCTTCCTGATAACTCCTTTTTCCCTTTCCAAAGAAT
>WOXC01003247.1:0-55685 GCA_011680675.1 Gymnobelideus leadbeateri | reverse complement strand
GGGAAAAACAGGGGGGGAAATGATTCTAACTCAAAATCCGGCAGAAATGAATGATGTAAAACAGAAGTTAATAAAGCATTTGTTTAAATAAAAAAATTATTTTCTCCCTCTTCCATCTTCTTCCTCCATTGGAATTTCCATTGGAAAAAAAATTGAAAAAAAGAAAACCCTTATAACAAACATACATAACTAAGGAAAGTAGATAATAAAATTAGTCAAGTTCAAAATATGTTTCATTCTGCATCTTGAGTTGATTACCCTTCAGGAGATGGGCAACATGTTTTATCATCCATCTTCTGGAATCACATTGGTAATTGAGTTTAAGTTTTTCAGAGTTGTCTTTACAATGTTATTGTTATGGTATAAATTATTCTGCTTCTGATTACTTTGTTATATATCAGTTCATAAAACTCTTCCCAAATTTCTTTGAAACCATCCCTTTGTTTCTTGTGTATTCCATTACATTCATATGTCATAATTTGCACAGTCAAATGATAAGTACTACCTTAGTTCTAATTTGACACTACAAAAAGTAATGCTATAAATATTTTGTATATATGAGTCCTTTTCTTCTGCCTCTTCTTCCTTTCAGGAATATAGGTTCAGCAGTATTATTGATGGGTGAAAGGGCATGCATAATGAGTAAACTTTTAGGCATAGTTCCAAAGTTCCATAGTTCCATATTCCAGAATTGCTGGACCAATTCATTGTTGCACCAACAGTTAATTAATGTGCCTGTGATCTCAAATCCCCTCCAATATTTGTCATTTTCTTTTTTGTCAACCTTGCCAAACATATTAACTTATAGATGACTGTCTCAAAACCTTTTTCCAGGTAGTATATTCACAGCTCAATATAAATCTGAATAACATCATCTGTAGAAAGCAGGTTCACAGGTTTATAACTAGAAGGAACCTTAAAGTCATCTAGTCCATGATATCCATTTTACAGGTGAAAAAACACAAATTAAGTAGTTGACCTAAGATTGAAACATGGTTCCTTTGATTCCAAATTCAGTGCTCTGTTAGCTAACCAAGTCACCTCTCCATATTTAGAAATGTCACACAACATAGCTCTAAGTTTATTATTATAGCAGTTATGCAAATAAGAATACCCGGAATACTTATTACATCATGGGAAACTTCCATTATAACAACTTCTACCAATATAGATCCCATCACAATTGAGGATTTAGTCTATAAGTGTGTAAGGGAAAGGAATGTAACATTTAAGTGTGTCAGGCAATTCTGTCCCCATCCTCACCAGATTCCAAGTAACCTGAGGCACGTAAGTGTTACAGACCAAAGATGAATTTAGGTCTTCTAGACTCCAAATCTAACACCTCTACTCATTATACCAGATGGCCTTTTTCTGCAGGCAGTTGCTTATATCATCATCATCACCATCATCATGTTAATTGCTGAAATCATAACACAAACGGCGTTATATTTAAAATTGAGACTTTATAGTCACTTCATCAATATTTATAGAACATGATATGTACAAGGCACTTTACTTGTATGGAGTTAGAAATGAAAAATTGACCAGGGTTCCTGACTTGAAGGAACCTGTAGACAGTTGATTGGGAGGGAGTTGACAGCTCAGAGAGATAGGACAAAGTCATTTGAGAAAGTTATATACAACTGAAAAAACATATTTGTAATTAAATGATCTGTACATATGCAGCTCAATGAGTAGGACATTAGCTTCTAATACTCTAACTTCATGAGTAACACACTATCCTGTATATGTGTGAAGATTGTAGGGACTTCTATTGATTGACATTTGTTTTATTTCCATTTTCATTTTCTATATTTCTTTTCCACAAAAACCTTTTTCTCCTAATTTATAAATCCCATAGGAGTAGCAAAGATTACATTTATTTCTTTAAAATTGTATTTATTTCCCTTACTTTTAGATTGCCTCATTTCCAAATATATCCCTCTCTTCTCTCCTACTGAAAGAGCCATCCCTTGTAAGAAATGATTAAAAAATAGTTTAGCAAAATCAACCAACACATGAACTGATCATGGCATTATATACAATGATCCACACTCATAGCTCCTCACCTCTGCAAAGAAGGGGAGGAGGTACATATTACAAAGGCTATGTTTAAAGCCAGTATGGTATAGAAGAAAGGGCAATGTACTTGAAAGCCCTAAGAGACTACTTGTCCAAACATTTAATTTTTCTGAGCCTCAATTTCTTCATCTGTAAAATGGGAATAATAGTATTTACATTCCTCACTTCAAAAGGTTATGTATGCATGCACGTATAAAATGGCTTTATTTATACACACATACATATTTATGTCTAATGGTAGCCATCTCTAGGGCTGGGATTGGGGAGGGAAGAAAAAAAGGGAAAAAAGAAAGTTATATGATAATTTTACTACATATTTAAAAGGAATAGAAGTTGCACATTATAGATTTGCAATTTTATATACAATCATCTTTTTTTCTATTCTACTATGTTGTGAAAGTGTTGATTTCTTAAGTTCAGAATAAAATAATTTTTTTTAATATATTGCAAGAAGAGTACATGAAATTCTGAAGTGCTATGTGAGAGTCAGAAGATTTGAATTCAAATCCTGGCTCTGCTTCATCCTACCTAACCAAACTTGGGAAAGTTACTTCAACCGCTTTAGACCTCAGTTTCCTCACCTCTAAAATATGCAAGTTAGACTAGATGGTCTGTCCATATCTAGTTCAGTTCCCCTCAGACCTACATTCTATATACTACCATATAAACATTGAGCTACCATTATTGTTGTCTACATTCAATTCAAGGGGGAAACAGAGTTTGACTGAACTTTTCACTTTTAGCTACTTTGGCTGGGCATCAGGTTAACACAGTTGTTTTTTTGTCAGAAAGGTTAAAACATTATAAATGATTACAAAATGATTGATGTAAATAATTCCTTCAGAACTAAAAAATAACTTTATTAAATAAATTAGTGCTAATTTTTGTGTACATGCATGCTCATGCACACACACACACACACACACACACACACACACACACACTCACTCCTTAATTCCAATCTGGTTCAAATAACCTGCCAATTATCTTTGAACCTTTCCAATGAATTTTTTTCTGTAGCTACAACATTTAAAATCAGAAGTGATGTTGATTCATTCCACAATCAAAATGCTCATTAAAAAGTATTCTAAAGCATTCATTTTTAATCATCCACAACACAATGATTTACAATGCAATATTTGAAGAGCTTTAAATGTCTCAGGAATAAAATCAGATAAAGTGAAAGAGTTGAATAATAGCTTCAGTATTTAAACAGTAACTCTGCATATACTCCCTAGAAACCCCAAAGCCACTAATTTTTAAAGGAATATTCTGGTTGGCAAAGAAGACATTTTTTTTTAATTCTCTTCAGGGCAGTCTGAGATATTCTCACAAACTGATCTTACATTTCATTTAGGCATTTTCAAATGGAGTAAAGGACATGTCTTTCAATATAATATTTCAAGGGAAGGATCCATGTTATTAAAAACTGAAGCAGTAACTTATATTCTCATTTTAAGGATTGTTCTGAGAGCAGAGTAATATAAATGGTATAAAACCAAACTATCAAAACCTGAGCTCTTCTTAAAGACTTGAAGTCAAATTCAATTGTTAATTCAAAGTCAAATAAATCTGGGTTGTTGTACACGTCTAGCTTTGCAGCTGGCTATTCTAATTTTGCAAATTAAAGAACTTAACATCAAAAACCAAGTGAAGAGGAAATTTGAAACAATTTTCAAGTAAGTTCAATTTATTAGTTTTAATAATCTAGATAATTATCTACATTTTCCATTTTGCTTGGCAAGTAGGAGGTCCAGTAGGAATTCATCACTGAAACTGAATAGAGAAATCATAGAAATAGAATCTTGGAGCAAGAAGGGATCTAATTCCATTATTTTAGGGGTCAGAAATGGAATCTTAGAAATGAATGGGAAGGAAGTAGAGGCAAAAAAGTAAAGTAATTGACCCAAGCCTTCAGAGTTCATGTCACATATTTTTAGTAGTATATAAATAAAACCTAGCATATGAGCAAATTATATTTGAGACCAAAATGAAGGTCAGTAAATAAATTGTTACATGTATCTCTGTTTGGATATAAGGACTTGTTTGTCTAATAGTAAGATGTTTCATGCATCTGCTTATAGTGCTTAAAATTTTAAGCAGATTACCCAATAAAATTTCCAATGATGAAGTTGTGGAGTAAAGTTGTTTATATTAAAACAAAATGTAAGTAAAAGGACAATCTATCTTTAGCATTTTGATAATAATAAATTCATGTCTCTGCATTTAAAATACTAAACTCGCATCAGTTATCAGTATCTTTCATGAGAATGTAAACTCTTTGAGGGTGTGTTATTTTTTTTCTTGTCATATATCCAGGGTACAGTGCAGTACTTTTTATGTAGGCTTTGTACAATTGCCTTGCCCTTAATAAATGGTGGTTGAATTTAGCTGAATCAACTTGTAATTCTTAAAATGTCATAATTAGAGAACATTCTAGGTCTAACTTAGAACCAAATAGGTAGTAACCTATTAGTTTCAATTTAGAACCTTTTCAAAGATTTCTAATGTTCATTTGAAGAGTACTGATATACCTTTAAGATCCACAACAATTATTAAGAAACATAGGTTCATAGATTTAGAATTGGGAGATCATCTAGTCCAATCATCTCATTTTATAGATAAGGAAACTGAGGACCAGAGACCATAAATAACTTGCCCATTGTCAAACTTGTGTAAAGTAGTGGAGGCTAGATTTGAATATATGTCATCTGAACCCAAACCCAGAAATCTTTCCCCAACCAGAAAACATGTAGAGTCAAATCAAGACCAAGAAATTGGGAATAATAAAGATAGTAATTTAAAATATGTGTGTGTATTTAACAGAAGTATATTAGTTGGTCAAGTTTTTTAAAAAATAAATTTGCTTCCTAAGTTATGTTTTGTTTGTTATTAAAGACAGTTTACATTTCCTCAAAAGCCACATTGATAAAAATCCAGAGGAGGGAAAGTAATCAGAAATGAGAAGCTGACTATGGACAATTTGTAACACCAGAATAACAGTTCATCCTTACATCTTTGTAAAATCAAAGATTGGTAAAAAGTCTTAATGAGGCTTTATTTAGTGTCTATTTCAGATGATGAATGTGTAATGTAATCCTTCAACTATGCAGAGCTAGAATATATTGTGGATTAAAGAACATTCTGATAGATAGGTCAAAGTGCTCAAAGTCTTATTAAAACAAATAGCCAGCTGGAGAAATAGTCCCTTTAGAAGATGGCCCCCATGGCTTAAGAATTCAAAGGGTCTTGTATACACTGGTCAAAAAGGAAGAGAAAATATTGTGTTAAAGGGGGTTAGAGGCTAACTTTCCCAACTATAAAAATGGTGATATCCTATTGTCACAGAAGCAAAAGGAAAGGCCAGGTAATTATTGAGGTAACTGGTAGATTCTTTCTATTTTCATTTTGTTTTCTGGGTCTCTAGTAGAAATAAGCTACATTCTAATATTTAGGTAACACCATACTAGGCACAGAAAAACAAGAACATCTCTTATGGATGCTAAAGAAAGATTTGAAGTTACAGAGGCCCAAGAGAAAAACAGTAGTATAACTTCCCTCATTTAAAGAATAGTTTTCACAAAGGAAGTACTTAAGCCAAACTGGCTTCTCCAAGTATAAGTCCTCTTCCATTATCAGAACCAAGTCTAATACTTCTCTGTATCCTGCACCTAACAAATGTGGGAAAATCCTACCATATATTAAGTATATGAAACATTTCATTTTCTTTACATGTGGAAAGATAGATAAAGGCAGCAAATAATGAATTCATCAAACTATAAAAAGTTAGAAGTGGAAAATAATGAGTACAAGAACCACAGAATTTCTCAGTGAGAAAAAGAGCAAAGAAACATTAAGGAAAAATGAAAAGGAATGACTAAAGTGAGGGAAATGATAAGAATATATATCCTTTCATATGTATATTACATGTATATATACATATATACATGTAACCAACCATAAAACATTAACCATTAAATAATAACTGGAAAAACCCAGTATTTCAATGAGTTTTAAAAATTAAAACCAAATTCAGGGATGTGCTTTCTACTTCAAGATAAAAATTCTTGAAGCTGTCACTAGAATACTAACATGCAGCTTTTCAATTAATCCTATTATTGACATACTTATTTTGTACCTTATTAATTTTGTGAATGAAATGATCTTTAAAATAATATACCAATAAATATTGGTATATTTAATAAAATCATTGGTATATTTAATAAAATAAAATACCACTAAATACACCAATAATATACCAATAAAAATACACTGGAAATAAACAGAATGATGTGATTGGGGAATTGAGAAATATAGTGTCAGAGGAACTCAATCAATCAATTTGAGAAGCACCATTTTATCTCAAAATAGAAGCTATCTCAATAGCTAAATACAAACAGTTAATAGGATTAAAACTTTAGTGACAGAGGGAACCTTTAAAAGAATCCAGTCTAATTCTCTCATTCTAAAGATGAGGAAACTGAGACCCAAGGACTGTCCAAGGCAATGCAGGTCATTCCAAAATGGGATTCAAAGCCAGATCCTCTGAATCCAAAGCCTTCTTGCTTTCCACTGTACCCTTTTCCCTCCTATAACCAGGGATAGCTAGAATGCTATTCTTTTAAGAAGGATGAAAATGAATAATTGTGAGAAACAACTATAGTTTTGAATGAGCCCATTTAAGCCCTAAAAAGGACAAGAGAAGTAAATTTCTTCCACTTGGCTCTCATTTGTTTTATTACAACCAGATATGGGATTTTCTAGCATTTCTTTGACTAAAGAAACCATTACTATTGAAGGTATGCTTAGTCATAGGATAAGATGAATTATGGAGCAGTTATTTGTGTGACTCTAAAATGACAATTCAAGTAAAATAAGCATGCAGTCATATCTACACTTTAGCTTTTAGGAATAAATGTACATTTTTCTTGGTGCATTCTATATTGCTATTCTTCTGCTGATGCTGGGACAGAAAATTCATTTGACCTAAAACTGTTTGGACTAGGGTAGGAAGAAGAGGTAAGAGAATATCAAGGAGATTCTGGTGATAGGTTAGACCCCATGCTTGCCAGTAAGGTCACTGATATGGAAAGATCTTTGGAATTCTCCTCATGCCTTTCCACTATTCGTTCTTCTTTCTTCATCCCTAGTGCCCCTCCTAAACCTCAGGTATCTCACATAAAGACAGGGATTCTCCTGAGCTCTCCCCCAAATCTCTCCAAATACCTTTAAATAATGACTAAAAAAATTCTAGGGTTACAGAACCCCCCCCAAAAAAAAGATGGAATGAAACAAATTTCCAGCCTAAGACAATTTAGAAGGTTGGCAGGAAAAGTCTGTTCCACCGGGATGAGGGAGTAGCACAGTCCAGCACAGTCTGTACCAGCATAGACAAGGCCCAAGCAAACCAGTTCCAGATGTCAGGTGACTGAATCAGTGGCAGCAGTGGTAGTTTCCAGACCTTTTAGCTCACAGATGATAAGGGGATTGGACAACAGGTAAGAAAGAGATTTACAGGGGTCCCTTTGCTAGCACCAGGGGCATGACTCTGTTGCATTGCCTATACTTGTATCTGGGTCACAGTCTTGGGTCTCAGTTCAAGTATGAGGACCACAAACACAGCAAAACTTGTAGCCACAGAGGAACAAGGACCTTGGTCACAGTTCCAGGGTTGAAAAGAGTGATTGTGGTCACTCAGAAGAATGGTAAACACACCTCTCCCTAAATCATACCACCTTTGAAGAGTGAAAGACTTACAGGTCCCCATATTTACCTCTGAAAATAGCTGCACAAACCATGAAGCTTAAGGTATTGCCACCCCCCACTTGGGAAGCAGAACCCCATTTTAGCACAGAGTCAAAAGTCAAGACACAGGCTAGAAAACAAGCAAACAATCATGGAAAGAATACTATGTTGACAAGGAAGATTAAAAGTCATACTCAGAAAAAAAAAAACAATGTCAAAATCCCTAAATCCAAAGCCTCAAAGAAAAATATAAATTGGTCTCAGGTTGTGGAAGAGTCCAAAATGGTTTTAAAATCAAAAAAAGAGAGGTAGAAGAAAAATTGGGAGGATAAATGAAAGTGATGCAAGAAAACCAAGAAAAAAGAGCTGACAGTTTGGTAAAGGAGGCACAAAAAAATACTTGACAGTAACACCTTAAAAAAACAGACTAAGCCAAATGGCTATAAAAAAGGTGGGGCACAAAAATTCAATGAAGAGAAGAATGGCTTGAAAAGCAGAATTGCCCAAATGGAAAAGGAGGCATAAAAGTTCACTGAAAAATTAATTCCTTAAAAGTTAGAATTGGGCAAGTGGAAGCTAATGACTTTATGAGACATCAAGAAGCCATCAAATAAAATTTAAAAATTTTTTAAATAGAAGAAAACATGAAATATTTCATTGGGAAAAAATTTGATGTGAAAAAATAGGTCTAGGAGAGATAATTTAAGAATTATTGAACCACCTGAAAGCCATGATAAAAAAAAAAAAACCTAAACAACATCTTTCAAAAAATTATCAAGGAAAACTACTCTGATTTTCTAAACCAGATGGTTAAAAAAGAAAATTGAGGGGCGGCTAGGTGGCGCAGTGAGTAGAGCACTGGCCCTGGAGTCAGAAGGACCTGAGTTCGGATCCAGCCTCAGACACTTAACACACACACAAATAAAAACCTAGCCGTGTGACCTTGGGCAAGTTACTTAACCCCAATTGCCTTCCAAAAAAAAAAAAAGGCAAAAAAAAAAAAATTGAAAGTATCCACTGAATCACCTCCCAAAATGAAAACTGCCAGAAATATTACAGCCAAATTCCAGAATTCCCAGATCAAGGAGAAATACATAAAGCAGACCAAAAGAAATAATTCAAATATTGTGGAAGAACAATCAGGATAACACAAGATTTAGCAATTTCTACATTAAAGAATTGGAGGGTAAGGGATATGATATTCCAGAGTGCAAAAGAGCCTGGACTACAACCAAGAATCACCTACCCAGTAAAACTGAGTATAATCCTTCTAGGGAAAAAATGGACATTCAATGAAATAGAGGACTTTCAAGCATTCCTGATGAAAAGACCAGAGCTGAATAAAAAAATTTTTACTTTAAAATACAAGATGCAGAAGAACCATAAAAAGAGAAATAGAAAAGAGAAATCATAAGGGATTCAATAAGGTAAAACTGTTTATATTCCTATGTGAGAAAATTATAACTATTAAAACCTTTCTCATCATTAAAGCAGTTAGAAGGAGTATACATAAAAAGCAGAAGTGTGAGTTAAATGTAATGATATGATTATCTAAAAAATAAAATTAAAGAATAAGAAAGAAGAATGTGCAGAAAGAAAGGGAAAGGGAGAGGTAAAATGGGGGAAATTATCTGACATATAAGAGAATTGAAAGAGATTTTACAGTGGAGGGGGAAATGGGGAGAAAAGCACATGAACCTTAAATCTCTTCAGAATTGGCTCAAAGGGAATAATATACACACTCAGTTTCATGTAGAAATCTATCTTATCATAAAGGAAATTAGGAAGAAAGGGAGATAAAAGAAGGTGGGGGGAGCTGATAGAAGGGAGGGCAGTTTGTGGGAGGTAAAAGTCAGAAGCAAAACACTTTTGAGAATGGACAGGATAAAAGGAGAGAGAGTAGAATAAATGGGGAAAATATGATAAAGGGAAATACATAGTTGGTAATCATTACTGTGAAAAAAATTTTATAGTGAATTTCTCTGATAAAGACTTCATTTATCAAACACATAGAAAACTGTCAAATTTACAGAAATAAGAGCCATTCCTCAATTAATAAATGGTCAAAGGATATGAACAGGCAGTTTTTAGACAAAGTAATGAAAACTATCTATAGTGATATGAAAAAATGCTCTAAATCACTGCTGATCAGAAAAATCGAAATTAAAACAACTCTGAGGTACCACCTCACACTTATCAGATTGGCTAACGTGACAGAAAAGGAAAATGACACATATTGGAGGGGATGTGGAAAATTTTAAACACTAACATATTATTGGTGAAGTTGTATAATGGTTCATAATCATTCTGGAGACCAATTTGAAACTATGCCCAAAGGGCTATAAAATCCTTTGAACAAGCAATACATGACTAGGTCTGTATCCCAAAGAAATAAAAAAGAAAAATATCTATGTATGCAAAAGAATATTTATAGCAACTCTTTTGGTGGTGGCAAAAAGTGGTGGGGAACAATAAAATAACAAATAAGATTTTTAAAAGATAGCTGTCCCCATTAGTAAATTAATAACAACAATAATAATATTTGGAATTTATAAAATGCTTTAAGGTTTCCAAAGAGTTTTACATATGCTATCTCATTTGATCCTCAAAACTATCCTGAGGGGTAGGTGCTAAATGCTGCTAACATCTTCCATTTTCTACATGAGAAAACAGAGGGTAAAAGAAGTTAAGTAACTTGCCTGGGGTCATATAGCTATTAAGGGTCTGAGGCTGAATTTGAACTAGGAAGCATTGCTCTGGACTCCAAGTCCTGGACTCTAGCCATTTAACTACGCAGTTGGGGGCATAGTTGATAAGAATTTAAGTTATGACCTTTTCCATGAGTACTTGTTCTTTAATAAAGGCCATTTAAAAAGTAGAAAAGAATGAATTTCTAATGATGGCACTCCAGGTACCTTTAAATGCCTCTGAGGGAGATATCTGGGGGCAGGTGGGCCTTGCCTCAAATCATACCTCCATGTACTTACTATAAAATCAGATTACATAATATCTTAAGATTTAGAAGAAGAAAAAAACATTCAGAAACACTCAGTCTAATATCCCAAACAATAACTAAATGTGATATATTTTTGCTCAGTTGTTTCAGTCATGTCTGATTCTTCCTGGCCCCATTTGGGGTTTTCTTGGCAAAGATAAGAGAGTGGTTTGACATTTCCTTCTCCAGCTCATTTTACAGATGAAGAAACTGCAGAAAAAAGGGTTAAGTGATTTTCCCAGAATCACATGGCTAGTTAAGTGTCTGAGGCAGAATTTGAACTTGGGTCTACCAGTACTCTATCCCCTGAGCCACCTAGGTGTTAAGTGGGGCCCTTTAAACTATCTAGTTCAACTTTCTCCTTTGTCAAGGGAAACTATAATACAGAAAGCTGGATTTTCCCAAAGTCAGGCAACTGTGTGCTATGGAGATAGAGGACAGAGAGAGGGGGAAAAGAGTGAAGGGAGGAGGGAAGGAGGGAATGGGAGAGAGAGAGAGAGAGAGAGAGAGAGAGAGAGAGAGAGAGAGAGAGAGAGAGAAACTCTCATTAGAATATAATCTTTTCACTAGTGGGATTATTTAAATTATTGTGTTTCTATCTTCAGCACCCAGGACAGTGCCTAGATTTTAGGAGGCCCTTAAATAGACTAAGGGTTGGTTTGTCCTATGAATCTTAAATTTTGAAGGTGCTGACAGTCATTATCTTCAGCAGAGAGAAACAGCTGAGATTAACATCCAATTAGTTAAAAGTAATTAATTAAAATAGGAAGTTACAAGATGCTGTACTTCCTTCTGCTTCTCCCCTCCCCTCCATATCATTAGCCACACCCCAGGTAAACTCTGTCCTGGCTCTCAAAAGTTCATATAAGGAGTCCTTTCATGCTGGTTGCCTCAGGCAGATTTCATGGTGCTTGTCCTGGGTCCCAGAACTGCTGACTATGGCTCTGCTTTTGTACCTCCCCACAATACTATGCACAGTTCAGGACTTCAGCCCTAACCCCTCCCGAAATTTCTCCCTCTCTGGGGCCAGCTAGGTGGCACAGTGAATAGAGCACTGGCCCTGGAGTCAGGAGGACATGAGTTCAAAAGTTCAAATCCGGCCTCAGACATTTAACACTTGCTAGCCATGTGACCTTGGGCAAGTAACTTAACCCCAATTGCCCTGCCTCCCCCCTCCAAAAAATAAACTAAAATTTCTCCCTCATTACACTGGTTGGCAACAGACACCTATATTTTCTGAAGTCCCATAATACATATTATCTATACATTTTGATATTTATTCCTATACTACTTTGTTGTAGTACTTAATTGTTTTGTAATGGTATGTCTTATCTCCTCAACTAAACTATAAATTCTCAGACAAAAGGGACTGTGTTGTATATCTATAATATTCCCTTAGCTCAGTGTTATCAATAATATCAAAATTTTGGAATAAGTGGAGTATTTAATAAATCTTAGTAAGTGTGAGTGCTTAGCAAATCTGAAAGGACTACCAAATGACACTGTCTTTGATCAGACACTATAGTGTCTATTCCAAAATAAATGTCCAAGGTTACCAAATATCAGTTTTACTATAATGTGATTCTAAATGGTACTTCTTGAGCAAAATTTTAAGTTAACTTCTGATCTAATCAGGGAAATTAGACTCAGATATATCCTTTAGTATATGTGTACACATACATATGTTTGTATGTATATATGTATGTATGTTTGTGTGTATATATACACACATAAACTCTACCTCTGTCTCTCTCCCTCTGTGTCTGTCTCTCTCCCTCTCTCTCTAAGAGGAAGGAGCATTAGAACAATAGTCTTAGCTGTCTCCATTCAAGATGAAGCATTTCTGTGAGATCATTAACATTAAATTTCTTGGTGTTTCTGACAAGTTAGATTTCGATTTAGCTTGTAGAGAACATTTCGGAAGATAGCCTGAGAATGTATTACAGTTACAGGGCATCTCTACCCCTTTCTTTTTAAATTTTATCAGAGCTCTCCCCAATTAATGACTTATTCTTAAGCCATTTGAAATTATATTATTGACTATGGTTTGTTTCTTTTAAGTTCTGTTCTGATTTATAATTTAAAGTAAGTGGTCTTGGTGGAGGATATTAAAGCTACCTTCCTCATAGGGCTGATGTGTGGATCAAACAACAGTAAAGCACATAAAAACAGCACATGAAATGTTGTATAAATGAGAGCTGTTACCATCATCACTCTACCTAATTGTATTTTGAATACAAGACACATCAACATGATCAATTGTAACCAACAAATAGTCTCACAGGACAAAACTGCTAATGGAACACCTCAGGGAAATTTCAGGTTGGATGGCTAAGACACAAATAACATCCTTGGGATAATTGCTTAAAAGTAGATTTGTAATGGTAGACAAAAATCAAACTTAAATGTAGATTCAGTTAAAGATAATAAAACACATTTCATAGATCTCAGTCCAAGGAAAAATAGCAAATTAGAAATCACAGTGTTAGTATGATAGCTATTAATCAGTAAATCAACAAGCATTTAAGCGTCTATTATCATATAAGAAATATGCTGGGGGGCGGCTAGGTGGTGCAGTGAGTAGAGCTTCGGCCCTGGAGTCAGAAGGACCTGAGTTCAGATCCGGCCTCAGACACTTAACACACACACAAACAAAAACCTAGCTGTGTGACCTTGGGCAAGTTACTTAACCCCAATTGCCCTCCAAAAAGCAAAAGAAAAAAAAAGAAAAAAAGAAATATGCCAAGTTTGGGGATACAAAGATGACAGAAAAACTATGCCTACCCTCAAGAAGCTTAGATTCTAATGAGGGGACTCAACCCATAAACAATCTTTTATTTTTATATTCCTCATCTGAGAGTTCTCCATATTGATGAATTCACAGGTCCAGTTCCTATCCCACTTCCTTTCTCCCTTCTTTCCCCCCCACTTCCCCCACTTCCCCGCTTCTGATTTCATTCCCACAATACTCTGCTGTATCTGTTTTCTCCAAAGTTTTCAGCAATCTCCTAATTATAAAATCCAATGGCCTTTTCTTAGTCTTTATCCTTCTTAAACTCTCTGCAATGTTCAATACAGATAACACCCTGGATGTTCTCTCCTCCCTGGGTTTTTGTGATATGTTCCCATTACTTAACTATTCCTTCTTATTTTCCCTTGTTAGATCATCATTCATATTCTGCTCCCTCTGTATGGATGTATTTCTAGACTCCATTCTGGGTCTTCTTATCCTATGTCTCTACATACAAACTTTCTCTTGATAATCCTGTCAACTCCTCAGAACTTGACAATCTTCTTTATGCAAATGACTCCCATATGTACCTGACCAACCCATATGTCTCTCCTGAGCTTCCATCCTACTTTATGAACTGACTAGTGATTGTCTAATAGATATCTCAAACTCAGCATGTTCAAAGTATAATACAGGGTTTCCTCCTCTTCCTATCTTTTCCCAGCCATCTTTCCAACTTTCTTATTTATTTTAAGAGTACCACCACAATTCTAGTGACGGAGGTTCATTGTGTCAGACTTTATTTTGATTCTTTATTCTCCCTTGCCCCATATATCCAATGAGTTGTTATCTCTGTCTCCTGCCTTCCCTGGCTTCCTTCACATTTGTGCTAAAATCCCACTCTCTCCAAGAAACCTCTCCCATTCTAATGTCTTTCCCCTGTTAATTAACTCTAATTTACCTGGCATATAGTTTGTTCACATATAGTTGTTTGTATGTTCTCTCCCCTATTAGATTATGAGCTTCCTGAGAGCAGTAATTATCTTTCAACTTTGTTTCCCCCATACCTAACAAAGTATCTGGCATTCAATAGATGCTTAATAAATATTTATTGACTGAATGAAGTTTTATGACACTACCTTAGTGTTACTTACACCCATTCCTTCTCTCCACTAACATGACCATCACCCTAGTTTGACTCTTGATCACATTTTCCCTAGCCAATTGCATAGTTTTCCCTTCCTCCAGTCTCTCCCCTTTCAAATTTATTTTCCCCACAACTTTCACATTAATATTTCTCAATGACAGGCCTAATCATGTTTTCTCCTCTATAAGCAACAGTAAAACCTTATTAGTAATACAATTAAACATAAACTCCTCCATTTAATAGTAAAAATACTTCATAATTTAGGTCTAATCTTTCTTTCCTGACTAATTTCACATTATTCCACCTCAGGCTTTATGTTCTAGCCAAGCTCCCTACTTTCCTTTCCTTATGAGGCAGTTAGGCAGTGTAGTAGATAAAGCACTGGATTGGGAGTTAGAAAATTCTGAGTTCAAATCCAACCACAGACATTTATTACCTGTATGACCCAAAGAGAACACACTACATGCATATCCTTTTAAGTATATACATGGTAATAAGAAAGGGAAATCACCAAAAACGAGGCAGTTCAGAGAAGGCTTCCTGTAGGAATTGGCACTTGAGCTAAATCTTGATCAATAATAAGAATTCTAAGAGATGGAATCTTGTCATTATAGGCATAGTAGTAGGCTGTAGTAAGGCATGGAAGCAGCAGATATCATGTACATGGAATGGGAAGCAAGCCATTTTGTCTAGAATATAGTGGATTCACATCAGTCTGGAAAGAAAGTTTAGATTTAGGATATGAAGGATTTTAAGTGTCAAGCTGTAAAGTTTAGATAATTTGTCCTAGAGGTAATAGGAAACCACTAAAGTCTTCTGAGCAAGGCAGTCACATTAAAATCTGTTCTTTACAAAGATTATTTTGGCAATTGTGTGGAGGATGAAGAAAGTAGGCTTGGGGCTTGAAAACCAGTTAAGAGACTTGTCCAATAGTTCAAATGAGATGTGACACAAAGGCCTGAACTAGGGCAGTGGTCATGTAAGTATGGAGAAGGAAACACATGCAAGATTGTAATGAGGGTATTATCAAGATTTGGCAACTGATTACAAATGGGGGATGGAGAATGGGACTAGGCAGAGGTAAGAAGTGAGGATGACTCCAAAATGCTGACATTCATTATTATAAGAGTAATGGTTCCCTCAATAGGAAAAAAATGTTTGAAGGAGAGGGGAGTGTTAGAGGAATATAAATTTTTAAGATCTTCCCTGACCTGAGGTTAAGTGCACCTGGAGCCTGTAGAGGGAGCCTTGTTTTTCAAGAGATACTTTGTGATTGGGCAGTGGGTCAAGAGGGTTGTTACACTCTCTGAGCCAGGAGAAGGCTATATAATCCCTGATGTGAGGCTTTGCTTTGAGGCTCACTTTGAGAAGTGTTGTGTGATTTAACCAGATGAGACTCTGGGCAGCCATTGAGAGTCCCCTGGCTTTGAAAACCCAGATGTTGATGCTTCCCTCTCTGGTAACTGTGATTTGGTATGGATGTAATGGTTGTACAGCTAGTGGCCTGTCTGCTTGAAATGTTTCTGTCTGTATACTCTGAAGTTCAGGGTGCTGAATCTTCCCCTGAACTAGGTAAATGATATGTTTGATTGATTAAAGCAAGATTGTTAACCCATTTTGAGTTGCTTTCCTTTAGAAAAGCAGATCTAAGAACCTGTGTTGGCAGCCACCCTGGGGACACTGGGGTGCTTGCTGCTACAAGGAGATAACGAGTTCTGTTTTGGACACATAGAGTTTGAAAGAGTAGACATCCAGGTGGATGGATATCTACTAAGTAGTTAGTGATGCAGGACTGCTTATTTAGATTTGGAAGTCATTTATATAGATCTGATGGGTGAATACATGAGAACTGATGAGGTCAAGTGAGAAAGCTTAGTAAGAAAAGAGAAGAAGGCCCAGGTCAGAGCCTTGGGATCACCCACAGTAAGGGAGTGAAAAAAAAGAATAATCCATCAAAAGAAACTAAGAAACAGTCAGGCAAGTTTACAGAAAACCAGGAGATAGTCATGCCACCCAAACCCATGAAAAAATACTATAACAACAATAATAAAATAACAATAATAATTACAAAGCATTTAATACAATGTCTGGCATATAGTAAACATTATATAAATGTTAGCTATAATTATTATAAAGAAAAATTTTCCAGAAGGAGCAGATAGTCTACAGTGCCAAGTGCTACAGAGAGGTCAAGAAGGATGAGAACTAAAAAAGGGACTTTATATTTAAGAGATATAATCCATATTAATGAGAGAGGAAGGGGAAGGGAGGAAGAAAAGGGAGAAAATGACAGAAGGAGAGGGAGGGGGAGACAGAAGGAGAAGGAAATGGAGATGAAGAAAGGGAAAAGAAGGGGGAGGGGGAGAGAACATAAGAATAAAAGAAGGATTGTAGTATATCTCTTAATTACAGGTCTTTTCTGTTACTTGAAACTCAGAATGGGAAATATTTGGGAACTGATATTCAAAGGGGATGATTTAATTGTGTTATTCATTTTCTTATTTGACAATGATGGTTTCGAACAACCCACAGAGAATAACTTTTTTGACTTAATCTAAAGCAAACTGTCCAGTGCAAAAACTGATGAGAGCTAGGTTACCTCATTATTAGTGTCAGTTTGCAACACTGGAAAATTTGGGAACTTGTATCCCTTTGTAATTTGTTGGGCACAGGTCCTGAGAGAGCACAAAGAAAAATGGATGCCTAATAAAAACTGCTTGACAATGAAATTGGCCTCAAAGTCTATGCCACTCTGGGTTTGTGATCCTTTTCAACACTAAGTGATATACAAAAGGTCATTTCCAAATTCTTCTTTTAATAATTTTTAAAGAGTTTATTCCTTGAGAGCTTAAACTTTCCTTTTAAAAAAATCATCATAGACCTTAATTTTACTTCTAAATATATTTTAATTTACAAACTTGCTCACTAATCCAATCAAAGTTTCTCCAGAAAATGCTTCACTGTAATGAGTTGGGCTCCTATAAATCTAATCAAGTGGTTCAAAGGCAAATACAATTAGCAGATTAAAAAAGCTTTAAGCAGAGTAAATTTACTCTACAACAAAAATGAAGCCTCATTTTCTAAAAATTATAAAAATTAATTTTCATATATTGCAAATAATGTTGCATATGCCCCATGTTTTTGTTTGCATGACATAAGCCTATTCAGATGGCCCTGTGTGTCCCTGGTCTCTCCCAAGCTACACTTTTGTTTCAGGATACATACAGAAAATGCTTTAAATGAGGTAGCTTGAGGCTGACAATCTTTTTTTTTTAATTCATCAAGTAAAGGCAGATATTATACTTTCATATTCAATAAAGAAAAGGTGAAGAAAGGAGATATTTGGAAATACAAAATACATATCTTACATTAATCCTGTGTAAAGTGAATAGACAGTATACCAGAATCAAGTCTTTTCCTAAATACATCCTTATTATACATGGTTGAGCTGACTTTTGTGTCTGGGAACCACCCTGGCCAGAGAGGACATTGAGGGCAAGACTGGCTTAGGAGCATTTATTTCATCAGGACTTCTATTTGAACATATGTTAACAGCTAAGAATCAAAGACGTCATAACCATAAGCAATAAGCATACTTTTCTCTTTTAAACTTATTACTCCAATTAGATTTCTCCACATCTTCCATGTTATTTTCCATGAATTTTTTTTGTTGATACTTTTTGAAGTAGAGAGGGCACAAGGATTGATAGCTACAATTTCTACGCTTTACAATTTGCAAAGTGCTTTACTTGGGTTATCTTCCATTAGATTGTGAGCTCCTTAAGAACAGGGACTGTCTTTTTTGCCTTTTTTGTATCCTCAGTGCTTAGCACAGTACCTGGCACACTTAATAAATGTTTATAGATTATCTCATTTGATCTTCACAATGGGGCAGCTAGGTGGCACTGGGACTAGAATCAGGAAAACCTGAGTTTAAATACAGCCTCAGACACTTACTGGTTTGTAACCCTGGACAAGTTACTTAGCTTCTGTTTACTTCAACTTCATCTATAATAGAGAGATAATAACAGTGCCTACCTCTCAGGGTTGCTGTGAGACTCAAATGAGCTCATATAAATGTCAGCTATCATTAATTATTATTATTCACAACAACCCTGACTACAGATTAGATATTATTACTACCCTCATTTTACAGAAAAGGAAACTGAGGTGATGAGAGGTTAAATTATTTGTCTCAAGTCCCAGAGGTAGAATTGAATGAAGCAAGATTCAAATTCAGGTCTTCCAAACCCTAAGCACACTTTACTACCTAACTGCCTTGATTAGGGTTAGATTATTTTTCTGTATTTCTATTGCTGATATTGAAATCCATCTGTGAGTACATTACTTCGCATCTTTTATTGATCTCTCAAGAATACTCTCAAGAAAGGCAGCTAGGTGGCACAGTCAATACAGTGCTTTGCCCGGAGTCAGGAGAACTCATCTTCCTGAATTCAAATCTGACCTCAGACACTTGCTAACTGTTTACCCTAAGGAAGTCACTTAGCCCTGTTTGCCTCAGTTTCTCATCTGTGAAATGACCAGGAGAAGAAAATAGCAAACTACTGTAGTATTGTTGCCAAGAAAATCCCAAGTGGGGTCATGAAGAGTCAGACATAACTGAAAAATGATTAAACAACAACAAACTCTCAAGAAAGGCTAAGTAGACTCTACATTGCTCAGGCATAAATGTAATAAATTAAACAATTTGCAGTTTCTAAATGATAATTGCAATTCTTCCAACCATATTCAAAGAATTCATTAAGCTTGCAAGAAGGCTACCTGCTGAATCATTGTGGCTTCACCCACATTTCCCAGTGCCACTTAGCTGGGGAGCAAAGTGGACAAAGTGGACATAAACATGCTGCTTAGATCATGCCATATGCAAAAGCGTCTCTGCTTCTAGTCTAGACCTAAGGACATGAGTTTAACTCCAAGTTTATCACAGTAAAGGTGAAGTTATTCCTGTTGAATGTCTATTTAAGACACAGCAAGTTAGCTAGGAGTTCCTAAGAACTTAAAGTGGTATGACACATATATACAGGATATAAGTCAACAGCAATATGGTCAATTAGCTTTCTGCTTTTTTCTAGGAAAAAAAATATTGACTTGACTTTTATACATGGGTTGCTCTAAAAACAAAAGACTTTGATAGACAAAGTGGATTGATTGCTATAGACCTGTACAAAAGGAGTGATCTCTGTCCACTCAACCTGGTATAATGAAATACACAAATTTGCAGCCATTTTTTTAATAAGACGGATTTAAGGAAGACTTTGATGAAAGAAGGGAGAAAATGTAGATAAGAAGAGGTGGGAGTAGGAGAGAAGGAATTGCATTAAAGGTGGGACTTCTTACATAGGCTGCTGAAAGAAAATTGTCTTGAAGAGTGAAGGAAACTTTTGGGAACATAAAATGCGATGAAGGTGACAGAACAAAACAGATAAAGAGCTTCAAAATTAATGAGAAGAATGAACTCAATATGAAACATGGGTAGAGAAATTTTCACAAGGAAATGAAAAAAAATAAGCAACAATCATTCAACAAAGGTTAAGACTTTATTGTGCTGAGAGTACCCTGGATGGGGCATATAGAGTGTTTACAAGGAGCCCTATCTACAAGATCTAGGAAAACATTAACCAAACTTCTGGTGTGAGGCAGCCAATTCTTATTGCAGAGATCTGGTTATGAGGACACCAAAGTAAAGATGACTCTTAGAAATAGACTAGAAATAGCAATGGCAACAACACCATTTGGTGAATTGTCAATATCAAGCATACATGTAAGACTGCCCACCCATGCATTTTCTTCAGAACCAACATCATCATCCATATGGGACACAGATCCTCTGAGAATTTTCCTTGAAAGAAATGAACCTGAAATCTCATATCCAACAAAGTCTGGTAATTTTTCAACACTTATACTTAGTTTTTCTTTTCCTCCAGAGAAATTCCACTTTAATCTGAATCATTCAGTCCTAAAGGATGTCTGAAATCACACTTTGTGATGCAAGGCTAATTCTAGCAATAAAGCTTTAATTTGTTTTCACTGCTCAAATTCCACATTCTCCGGGTCTCTTTAATGACTAAAAACATGTTTAGTCTAATGCCTAATTGCTTGGGCTGGATGGTGTCAGTTTGTTTCTTTCAATAAAAAAAACGAAGATCAGCATATTGAAGGTACAGTTAAGCAGAAAACCAGAACAAGTTCACAAAGATACCTGAAAAATTCCAAGAAAGAGAAGCCATATCCATGCTGCTCTGCAATTCCAGCACAGACGACATTGGCTGAGGCACCAATTAATGTCCCATTACCTGGAATCCAAAAAAGAAAAGAAAAGTCAGTTCAGCTTTGGGGCAGGTTCCCATTATGTTGGATTTGACAATTACTAAGAAGGAAGATCAAGGTCCATTACTTTTCACACAACTCAAGGGAAGTAAGTGCATGCAAATGTCAAGGCAGTCACTTGCAAATATCATAATTCTTTTCTTTTTCCCCATAAGAACACAGCTGTTTTCTGAGTCACAATAAGCAAAAGAGGAAATATCAGATCATATAAGAACAGTTCCTCAAAATGTACAGAGAAATTGGTCATTGGCTCTTCTCTTCCTCTCTGCTTCTTTCTCTGTCTGCTTGTCTGTCTGACCATCTCTCTTGTCATGTAAAAATTTTTTGGGAAACATAGTTTCTGGGGAATTAATCATTTTATTAATAATGCCAGTAGATAATTAATAAAAGGGTCAGTGGCACTTTTGAATTCCAAAGGTGGAACCTTTGAATTACCTCAATGGAACCTTCCTGGAACTCGACACTTATATGCTCTTGGAAGAGTAGGTGTTCCTGAGAATGGCAATTAATTGGTTAACAACAAATGAGAAGAAAATATTATGAGAGGTGGGCTTATTCTAATGGGGGTTTGGAGGCATGACTCTGATCACTCAGTCTAGGCCAAAGAGACTTATCTATTCCCATATCATCTTGCCTAGAGTAATTTACAAAAAAGGTGAGAAATCTACTTTTACCCAGACCTGTCTGAATAAAATACAATGGGTCAGAATCCATCAAGTTACCTAAACTAAAATTTCTTTACTTTTTGAACAGATCAGAGTTTTCCATCAGCCCTGTACTTCAAAGGCTGCCTAAATAACCCACAGGGGCTGATTTCTGAATAAGGAAGCAGAAAAGCAGGAAAATCTTAACCATAATTCAATTGTTGGTTATTGAGAGAAATAATCATTTCTTTCACAAATACCCAAATGGGGGGGAGGGGAAGTTGTATAAATATAGATATTTAGTCATATGTTCTTGTTCAGTCTTTTCAGTTCTATCCAATTCTTTGTGATTCCATTTGGGGTTTCCTTGGTAAAGATACTGAAATGGTTTTGATGGGTTACAGGTTCCTGGAACCTCCTTGATCTCCATCAATCTTCCCACTTGATGAGGCATTTACCTGAGACCATAAGCCTTTCATTAACCTAGGCCCAAATCTGTTACTTTTAACCTAGCCTAGCCCTAGATTGTCTGTCATTTCCAGGAAACCTTCAGCTATTTCCCATCTTTAATCCAATTCCTGGGAATCTGACCTCTAGTCACCCCAGTCTCATCAAGATTCTCCCTGGAACCCTCCTCTCATCATCCCAGACTACTTGACCACCCCTAGATCTCTCCCACAGTCTTTCTATATATAAGATCCATCTTGTCTCCATGAAAGTACTCAGACTCAATCTGTGTCAGATTGTTCTGACCTGATTGCCAATACAAGTGTCACAAATGCTTAGGCTCCTTAAGAGTCTACCCAATATGGATAATCTTTAATAAACTTTGTTTTCTTTGGCGGAGAAAAGGCTTGAGCTTAATTCATTCAGTAAGACCTGGCATGTTGGTATTTTGGGGTCTTGAGCACCCCTAAACCCCAAATCCCAATAGTTTGCCATTTCTTTCTCCAGCTCATTTTATAGATGAGGAAACTGAGGCAAAGAGGGTTAAGTGACTTGCCCATGGCAACACAGCTAGTAAGTGTCTGAGGATAGATTTAATTCACAAAGATGAGTCATTCTGATTCCTGGCCTGGTATTTTATCTACTATGCCACCTAGCTGATGCAATTTACTCATATAGATACAGCTAGACATATTTAAAGAAGCATACACAAGAGGCATGGGAAAGAACCTGTGTGAAGAATGCAAAGATGCAAAATGGACTCTGATACATGAAGAAAAGCAAGGAGGCTAGTTTGGCTTTTTGTGAAAGGATGTATTGTTCAATAATCCTGGAAAGGTAAAGACTGAAGCCAAATTATGAAAGACTAACTTTAAACACCACAAAAGGAGATATCACTTTATGCTAGAGGCAATAAAGAGCCACTGGAACTTTTTGAGCAAGAGAATGCCAAGGTCAGACCTATACTTGTGGACCTGCATTTTGGCAACAATGCAGAAGGCAGATTGGAGAGGTGAGAGAAACCTGAGGTAGAAAGATTAATAAAATTAAGAAGCTATTGTTATAGTTCAGGTAAGAAGTGATGAAGACCTGAATTAAGATAGTCCTGTTATCAGCAAAGAGAAAGGGACAAATGTTAGAGATATTGTGAAAGTTGTATTAACAAGGGAAAGCAAGGAATGAATCCTGGGAGCTTGTGGTGTTGAGTGCCAGTGAAGAATGGAGGATGATTCCTGGGTTGTGAAATAGGTGACTAAAAGAATAGTAATGATGAGGTACAGGCTCTGGGAACCCCCTTGAACTATCTTTGAATCTTCCCACTGGATCTGGCATTTGTCTGAGGCCATAAGCCTCCCATTATCACTTTGATTGAATCTCTGTTACCCTAAACTTAGCCTATCCCTCCATTGTTATTTACAGGTAGCCTTCAGCTACCATTCACCCAAGATCCTACCAAAATATCTGTGACCAAATCTTCTATCCTTAAACTAGCCTAGGCTTCCATTGTCCTCATCTTCAGGTAGCCTTCAGCTATTTCTCACCCTTAATCCCATTCCTGGAGTCTGACCTCAGTTCCATCAAAGATCCTCCTTAGATTCTTTCTCAATACCCTCCCCAAACCCCCCCTCTAGACCACCCCACAATCTTTCTTATATATAAGATCCATCTTGCCTCCACAATGGGGCTGAGAATTCAATCTAGCACAGTCTCACTCTGTGTCAGATTATTTAGGCTCCTTAAGAGTCTACCCATTATGGTGAATCTTTAATAAACTTTGTTGTCTTTGGCTGAGAAAAGGTTTGATTGAATTCATTCAGCAGGACTCAGTGTGTTGGTATTTTGGGGTCTTGAGCACCCCTAAGCCCAAACCTCAACAGTGGTACCCTCAAAGGAAATAGGAAAGATAGGAAGAAAGATGGATTCAAGGAAAAAGAACAATAATGACTTCTATCTTGGATTTATTGAGTTTGAGAGGCCTACATTTCCTGTTAGTGAATTGGTTAGCCCCAAAATAAAGAAAAATGTAAAATGGTCCATGGTCTTACATGCACTGCCCCCATTCACTTCCAATTATGGGAGTACAAAAAAGAATACATAAGGTGCTAAGAATCACAGATTTTAGACCATTCATAAATATCAGATTAATTGTTGACTCTCTGTTTGAGAACTTCTTTCAACGACCAAGGAACTGATATACTATTAAGGAAAATGAGCCACTCCCAAACTAACATTCTCACTACAAATAAAACTAAAGGCATAAAGAAACTTCAAATAATAGAAAATGGTTCACAGGGTCTCCTCAGGGAAGTAGTCAAAAGAATCAGCAAAATAGGTTTTGTTATGTTTTGAAAAGCAACAATAAACATCTAATAACAGTCCTCTTGCCTTGCAATTCACTTGATATTTGGGCAAAAAGATGGTCGTGAACATAATTATGTGCAAACATCTGCTGTATAACATGGTAGAAAAATTCTATGAAGAATTTTACAAAACCTTCCAAACTAAGTAAGAGAGACCTTGCTGGCCTCTGGAATTTTCCTCCAGGTTTGGGTGTGAGGTTACAATTATGCAAATACAGCCCATGCTTTCAACCAGTGCATATACTACTACCAGTAGACCAAGCAGGGACCATAAATCAAATAGCTCAGTATTCAATTGGGACAGAATAGAAAGCAAATAAATAGAGATCAGCATCATCATTTTTATAAAATATTCCCCAATACATAAAGTAGTATAATATCCCATCGATTGCTACCCTAGTGCAGAAGGACATCACACCTCAAACAACTTGAACTCCAAGGGAGGGAAGGGTTACCTTGAAAATAAAACACATTTCCTAACCCTGTCTCCCATTAATGAACTGGGACTACCACTGACATTGGCCTCCTTAGAACTCCCCCCTTCTGCTACCGCTACATTTTCAAAGTCATTTTCCACTAAAGCTCGGCCCTCTACTGCTACTCTCTGGCCCCTAAATTCCTATCTCCAACTTCTCTGCCAAACTGCTGCTGTCATTTATTATTGTGGCTTCTTATTCCTTAGGAGATTTTCCTGGGATGACTAATAAACAATTAACACAAAGAACCCAGAAATTGCTTCATTCCATAAACATATTTTCTTTGTCAAACATAAGAGCACAGATTTGGAATCTGGAAGATCCTGACATCTGGCCCAAGCCTTTCATTTGACAAATGTCAAGTTATTTGCCCAGGATCACATGAGTAGTAAGAAGCAAAGCCAGGACTAGAGCCCCATCTCTGATGTTTTGACTCAAACTCTAGCAACATTTCCGAGTGCTATACTGTTGTGTGTCACTCAGGGAAGGGATAATACCACTTTTGAGCATGAGCTTACTTATAAACATGTTAGAAAAAATACTGATTGTTGATTAAAAAGACGGTCATTTCACAAAACTTTAGAAAGCATAAGCCCACAGAAAGTTTGCCATGAAACCCAGCAAATCTGGGTCATTCCTTATGGAGTTGTGGATGAAATGAGGGAAAAAGGCAAAAAAAAAAATAACTGAAATAAAACATTTTTATCATTTCTATCATAATCTATTCTCACAATCAGAGAAAGAACCAGCTCATTAGGATTCTACCTTCTCAATATCAGAAATGTTAAGTGAGGAGCTAGAAACTGTACTTAGGAAGATAACTCTAGAAAGAACAGCTGAATGTACCTAAATGCATATAATAAAAAATCCATTCTGAAAGCAACATAATTTATTTTTTCCAATTACATGTAAAGATAGTTTTCAACACTCTTTTTTTATAAGATTTTGAATTTCAAATTTTTTCTCACTCCCTCCTTCCCATCCACCTTCCCCAAGATGGCAAGCAATCTGACATAGGTTATACATGTGCAATCATGTAAACATATTTCCATATTAGTCAAGTTGTAAAAGAAGAAACAAAACAAAAGGGAAAAGCCACACACAAAAAAGCAAAAATAGAATGCTTCAAGATACATTCAGACTCCATAGTTCTTTCTCTGAATGTGGATAGAATTTTCTATCGTGAGTCTTTTGGAATTGTCTTGGATCATTGTATTACTGAGAAGAGCTAAATCAATCATAGTTATCTTCACACACTGTTGCTGTTACCATGTATAGTGTGCTTCTGGTTCTGCTCACTTCACTACAAATCACTCCATATAAGTCTTCCCAGATTTTTCTGAAATTCTCCTGCTCATCATTTCTTATAGAATAATAACATTATATTACATTCACATATTACAACTTGTTCAGCCGTTCCCCAATTCAATTTCCGATTCTTAGCCACCACAAAAAAAGATGCTATAAATATTTTTGTACATGTGGGTCCTTTCCCTTTTTTATGATCCTTTCAGGATATAGACCTGGTAGCAGTATTGCTAGATCAAAGAGTATGCAGTGTTTGATTGCCCTTTGGGCATAGTTCTAAATTGCTCTCTAGAATGGTTGGATCAGTTCATAATTTCACCAACAATGCATTAGTGTCCCAATTTTCCCACTTCTCCAATATTTTCCTTCTCGGTCATATTAGCCAATCTGATAGGTGTGAGGTGGTACCTCAGAGTTTTTTGGGTTTTTTTTTTTTAATTTGCATTTCTCTAAACAATAGAGACTTGGAACATTTTTTCATATGACTATAGATAGCTTTAATTTATTCATCTGAAAACTGCCTGTTCATATCCTTTGACCATTTATCATTTAAGGAATAACTTGTATTCTTATAAATTTGATTCAGTTTTCTATATATTTGAGAAATGAGGCTTTTATTAGAAACTGCTGTAAAAATTATTTCCCTGCTTTCTACTTTCCCTCTAATCTTGGCTGTGTTGATTTGGTTTGTACAAAAACTTTTTAATTTGATGTAATCAAAATTATCCATTTTGTATTTCATAATTTTCTCTATCACTTGTTCGATTATAAATTCTTCCATTCTCCATAGATCTAACAGGTAAACTATTCCTTGCCCTACTTATTTGCTTATGATCCCATTTTGACCTTGGTATATGTTGTGAGATGTTGGTCTATGCCTACTTTCTGCTTTCTTATTTTCCAGTTTACCCAGCAGTTTTTGTCAAATAGCGAGTTCTTATCCCACAAGCTGGAGTCTGTGGGTTTATCAAAGAGTAGATTACTATAATCACTGACTATTGTGTTTTATATACCTAATCTATTCCACTGATACACCACTCTTTTTCCTAGCCAGTACCAAAAAGTTTTGATCATCACTGCTTTATCATATAGTTTTAGAGCTGGTAGAGCTAGGCTACCCCTTCCTTTGTAATTTTTTTTCATTAATTCCCTTAATATTCTTGACCTTTTTTCTTCCAGATGAATTTTATTTTTTTCCAACTCTATAGCATGGCTTTTGGTAGTTTAGTTAGTCTGGCACTAAGTAAATTAATTCAAAATTGTCATTTTTATTATATTAGCTCTTGTGTGAAAAGTGTTTTGTAATTGTGCTCATATAGTTCCTGGATTTGTCTTGGCAGGTAGACTCCTAAGTATTTTATATTGTCTACAGTTATTTTAAATGGTATTTCTCTATCTCTTCTTGCTGAGCTTTGATATTAATATATAGAAATGCTGATGATTTATGTGAGCTCACTTTATATCCTGCAACTTTGCTAAAGTTGTTAATTATTTCAAGTAGTTTTTTAGTTAATTCTCTAGGATTCTCTAAGAATACTATCATATCATCTGCAAAGAATGATAGCTTTGTTTCCTCATTGCCTAGTCTAATTCCTTCAATTGCTTTTTTCTTCACTTATTGCTAAAGCGAACATTGCTAATATAATATTGAATGATGAAGGTGATAATGGGCATTCTTGTTCCACCCCTGATCTTATTGGGAATGCTTCTAGGTTATTCCTATACATCTAATACTTGCTGATGGGTTTAGATAGATACTATTTATTTTAAAGAAGACTTCATTTATTCCTCTATTCTCTAATATTTTTAATAGGAATAGGTCTTGTATTTTGTCAAAAGCGTTTTCTGTGTCTATTGAGATAGTCATATGATTTCTATTGGTTTTGTTATTAGTATAGTCAATTATGCTAATAGTTTTCCTAATATTGAACCAGCCCTGCATTCCTGGTATAAATCCTACCTGACCATAATATAATATCATTGTAATAATTGCTGCAATCTCTTTGATCATATTGTTTTGTTTTAATTTTTGAATCAATATTCATTAGGGAAATCAGCCTATAATTTTCTTTCTCTGTTTTGACCCTTCCTGGTTTAGGTATCAGCACCGTATTTGTGTTATAAAAGGAATTGGGGAGAACTCTTTTTTTCCAAATAGATCATATAGTATTAGAATTGTTCTTTAAGTGTTTAGTAGATTTCACTTGTATATCCATCTGACCCTAGAGATCTTTTCTTGGGAAGTTCATTGATGACTTGTTCAATTTTTTTTCCTAAAATAACATTATTTAAATATTTCATTTCCTCTTCTGTTAATCTGGTCAGTAAATTGTGATATTTATTGATATACAGGTAGACAAAAAAAGATCCTAATTATTCTTTTAATTTCCTCTTCATTGGTGATGAATTCACCCTTTTCATTTTTGATATTAGCAATTTGATTTTCTTCTCTTTTGTTTAATCAAACCAACAAAAGATTTATCTATATTATTGGGGGGGATTCATAAACCCAATTCATACTTTTATTTACTAGTTGAATAATTTTCTTACTCTCAATTTTATTAATCTTTCCTTTGATTTTCAGAATTTATAATTTGGTATTTAATTGAGGGCTTTTAATTTGTTCTTTTCCTAGATTTTTTTAGGTGGATGCCCATTTTACTGATTAATTTTCTCCCTGTTTTATTCATGTAAGCATTTAGAGATCTAAAATTTCTCCTAAGTACTTCTTTGGCTGTATCCCATAAATTTTGGTATATTGTCTGATTACTGTCATTCTCCTGGATTAAATTATTGATTATTTCTAAGATTTTTGTTTAACCAACTCATTCTTTGAGATAAAAGTATTGAATTTTCAATTGAGTTTTAATCTATCTTTTCATGGTCCTTATAACATATAATTTATTTTTTGTATCATGATCTGATAAGGATGCATTTAATATTTCTGCCTTTCTGCATTTGACTGTGAGGTTTTTATGTAGTAATACATGAACAATTTTTGTTCAGGTGCCATATACCACTGAGAAAAAAAATGGTTTATTCCTTTCTATCCCCATTCAATTTTCTCTAGAGGTCTATCATATCTAAGCTTTCTAAAATTCAATTTATCTCCTTAACTTCCTTTATGTTTATCTTGTGGTTAGATTTATCTAGTTCTAAGAGGGAGAGGTTGAAGTCCCATACTAGTATAGTTTTGCTGTCCATTTCTTCCTATAATTCATGTAATGTCTCCTCTAAGAACTTGGACGCTAATACCATGTGGTAAGTGTATGAATAATACTAATATTACTTCACTGTTTATGGTACCTTTTAGCAAGGTGCAGTTTCCTTCCTTGTCTCCTTTTTTAGATCTGTTTTTGCTTTTGCTTTGTCTGAGATCATGATTGCTACTCCTGACTTTTCTATTTCAGTTGAAGCATAATAAGTTCTGCTCTAGTCTTTTATTTTTTATCTCTGTGTGCATCTCTCTGCTTCAAATGTGTTTCTTGTAAAGAATATATTGTAGGATTCTGTTTTTTTTTTAATACACTCTGCTATTCACTTTCATTTTATGGGATATTTTATCCCATTCACATTCACAGTTATGATTACTGTGAATTTCCCTCCACCTTATTTTCCCCCTTTTTTATATTTTTCTCTCTCCTTTACCCTGTCACTCCTCAACAGTGTTTTGCTTCTGAACACTGCCTACCCCACTCTGCCCTCCTTTCTGTCAGTCCCCCCTCCCTTTTCTTTTTCCTTTCCCCTCCTACTTCCCTAAAGGGCAAAATGGATTTCTCTACTCACCTGGGTGTGTATGTTATTCTTTGAGTCAAATCCAATGAGACTAAGGTTCAAGCAAAGCTCACCCCCTCCCTTCTTTCCCTCTACTACAATAGGTCTTTCATGCCTCTTCATGTGATATAATTTACCCCATTCTGCCCCTTTCTTTCCTCTTCTCCCAGTGTAATCCTTTTTAAACACATTAATTTTTTATCCTCACACCAAAGTCAACTTATGCCCATACCCTCTGTCTAAATATATGCCTCCCAAGAGCCATAATAGAGATACAGTTCTTAGGAGTTACAAGCATCATCTTCCCATGTAGGGATGTCAACGGTTTAACCTTATTGAATACCATGCCTTTTTTTTTCTTGTTTACCTTTTGACCTTTTCATGCTTCTCTTGAGTCTTGTATCTGGAGATCAAATTTTCTGTTTAGTTCTGGTATTTTCATCAGGAAGGTTTGAAAGTGCCCTATTTCATTAAATATTCATCCCCCCCCCCCAAAGATTGTGCTCAGTTTTACTAGGTATTGGATTACTTGGTTGTAATCCAATCTCTTTTGTCTTCCAGAATATCGTATTTGAAGCCCAAATCCTTTAATGGTGAAACTGCTAAATTCTATGTAATCCTGACTACATCTTCTTAATATTTGAATTGTTTCCTTCTGGCTATTTGTGCTATTTTCTCCTTGACCTGATAGCTCCAGAATTTGAATACAATATTCCTTGTTGTTTTCATTTTGGGATCTCTTTCAGGAGGTGATCAGTGGGTTCCTTTGTTGACTATTTACCCTCTGGTTCTAGGAGATCAGGGTAGTTTTCCTTGATTATTTCTTGAAAGGTGCTAACCAGGCTCTTTTATTTTTATCATGGCTTTCAAGTAAACCAATAATTCTTAAATTATCTCTCCTGGACCTATTTTCTAGGTCAGTTGTTTTTCCAATGAGGTATTTTACATTTTCTCCTAATTGTTTTCATTCTTTTAATTTTATTTGATTGATTCTTGACATTTCATAGAGTCATTAACTTTCACTTAGCCAATTCTAATCTTTAAGGAATTATTTTCCTCAGTTAACTTTTGTGCCTCCTTTTCTTCTATCTCTCTTACTTGATTTTTAAAATACTTTTTGAAACATTCTAAGAGGGCTTCTTGGACTTGCGACAGATTCATATTGCCCTTTGAGGCTTCACAAATGGGCATTTTGACTACTGTTGTCCTCTTCTGTGTTTGTGTTTTAATCTTCCTTATCATCAGGGGTCTTTTTTGGTTTTTTGCTCATCTTTAAAAATCGGGCTCTGCTCCTGGGGTACTGGTCCCAAGCACCTTGTTGTATTGGGAGCCAGGGACCTGGTCACTGGCTTTCTGTACTGGGACCTTTGGTGCTAGTGGCTTTCCCACCATGCTAGGATGGGCCTGGATTAGTTGCACTTACTGTCCCCAGGGTTGTAGGTCTGGTAATTTGCTTGTGGCACTGCTGCTGGCCTACTGTGCCACTGGCCTACTGAACCAGAACCACTAGGCCTTGGTTGCTGTGCTGTGGCTAAGAGCCTCCCAATGGCTTGGTCAGACACTGCCTGTGCTGGGCTGTGCTCCCCTTTTACCCAAGTGAGAGAGACCTTTCCTGAAGTCCTTCTAAGTTATCTTGGGCTGGAAAATTGTTTCACTCCATCTTTTTGTGGATCTTGACACTCCTGAATTCTATTAGAGGCTTGATTTAACATTGTTTCTGAGGGAAACTGAGGAGAGCTCAGCCAACTTACTGGCTTCTCTCCACTATCTTGGCTCAGCAACACAATTTTAAAAGTAATAATGGGTTAATCTTCAAATTTTTCAAAGAGGGATAGATAGAACATGATTATTTCAGAAACATCAAAATTAGAGTTTACCTAAAAAGCTAGAGCCACCGTAAGCAAAAAGTTACAATGCCAAAAAAAAAACAAAAAAAAAAACCAGGTCATTCAATCCTGTATCACATGTGAGGGACACCAAATAGACAACTCAAATACTGTAATGGCAGCAACAATTTTTTTTTTAATGAGATAAAGGTAATTAGCACATTGGTTAGCTTTTGTCAATCAGTCAATAAACATTTATTAGATGAATATTATATTCCAGGCATTAAATTAAGATATGAAAACACAAAGAAAGGTAAAAGACAGTCTCTGCTCTCCAGATTAACACAATCTGTGGGGGGACAATATGCAAACAACTATGTACAAGCAAACCAAAAAAGGATAAATTTGAAATAATTATTCAAGGAAAGGCACTAGTATGAAAAGAGAATCAGGAAAGAGTTTCTGTAGAAGTTGGGATTCCAAATGGACCTTGAAGCAGGCTCCCTTATGAAGGTTTAACAAAGTTGCCAAAAGCATCCATGTACCCCTAGTTAATTTGTTAGAAAAGAACATTTTGTAAACATTCTCTTTTTCTCACCTTTGCCATTGTATCAAACTCCTTATCACCCCAGACACTTAACCCAAAGATATTTCTATAATGGTAGTCATGGTAACTTCCCAACATTCACAGGGTTATACTTGAGCTAAAAGGGACCTTAAAAGTCACTTTCACCAAGGCCATCATTTTACACATGAAGCCGTTAAGACCTAAGGAAGTTAAGCAATTTTCCAAATTCATAGAAATAATATGCATCAAAGTATCGATCTGACTCTAGAATTAGGTACCAATGTATGGCACTGGCTGCTCATATGTAAATTTGGCATTCACCCCCATGAAGGATTTACTCATTCCATATACTGAAAGTGGACGGGTTTCTGCTCATTCACTCTCAAACACTAACCTCTATGAATCTGACATCTTTTGAATAAGCTTTTTGGCTAATTAAACAATTTGTCACTAGTCAATCTATAGCTAACTGGGCATTTCTAATATACTAATTATAATAATAGCTTGTGTGTATGTGTATATATATATATATATATATATATATATATATATATCTCAAAGGTTTGCAAAGTGCCTTCCAATTATTACCTCATTTGATCCTCACAATAGTCCTAAAGGTATGTACTGTTTTTATCCCCATTTCACAAATGAAAAAACTGAGGCTAAGAGGGGTTAAGTGAGTTGCCCAAGGTCACTTATCTAGTAACTGTCTGACACAGGATTTAAACTCACCCAGGTCTTTCTGGTTCCAAAACCAACACTCTATAGACTTTGCTGTTTAACTGACTTATAAGATGCCCTGACATTTTTAGTGCTGAGATTCCCAGTGAGTAAACTCTCTGTAATATACAGTCTTAGAGGGCTGTCTGGAAGCACTGAGAAGTGAGGTAACTTGCCTAGAATCACACATGACTAAAATCCAGGTTTAACTAGACCTAAATCTAGCTCTCTCTCTGTCTACCTACTATACCACACTGTTTCTTTATCACACAGTTCTTGTTACTTAAAATGTCTATTTTAAACCCTCTCCTAGAGACCTCCTTTGTTTTCTTCATACTATTACAGTCATTTCATCACCATGCAAAGTACCCTTTCCTGTTGCCCAAGAGGAAAAAAAAAATTATATGTCAAATGCATTTCTAAATCCATGCCAAGTGATGATTCTGTTTGGTGATTATCCAAAACTGTTTAAGATTTTTTCCCTTTGAAAAGAAGCCAAAAGTACATCTGAATATTGTTGTACTTCCATGCCCTACATCACCAAACAAACTCCACTCGTACAAGAACACAACTAGCCTGGAAATCTCCCAAATGTGTTCTTTTGCCATGGAATGAAACTGAGGCATCTGATAACAATGTAAACCAAGATTTCTTTCAACAATTCATGTTAGCCTATGGTGGGTAACTTTTATTGCTATTATTAGCGACTTAAGTTTGGGAAAGTCTTTGTTTTTCCAAAATTATTTAAAAACATGATTTTGCAAGCAGGAATTATCTAGATCAATTCATCACCCTTTATTATCCATCACTGTACTCATTTCTACTCAGAAATAGGGAAACAAGCCATAAAATAACACAACACTTTTCATTTTCTTTAAGTCAGAACAAATTGAAGCTAGAGGCTTTCTTACCACTGATGCACCTGCCCCCTCTAATGTCATTTTCATTTCTCATAAAGATGCAGGGCTTCTTCCATTTTAAAGAGGAAAATGGAAATAATGTGACAACAATGGTCTTGGTGTTGAAGGAGGAGGATGGGGCATGGAAATAGGATTCTTAAGGGACTAGCACAGGTTATGATATGGACTAAGGAGGAAAGAAATCAAGTCATATGAAGTTATTGAACATTTATGGAATGTCTTCTATATGCCAAGCACTATGCTAAGTGCAGGGGATAAAAAGAAAGGCAAAAAATTTGTCTTTGCTCTCCAGGAGCTTATGGTATAGCAGAGGAGACAACATGGAAACAATTATGTGCAAACAGGATGTACTTGGAATAAATCAGACACCTTGGAAAAATAGCACAAAAGTAAGCAAAACTAGAAGCTGTTCCCCTCTCTTTCTTCCCTCTCTCCCCTACCTTTCTTTCCCCATCCTTACTCTTTGTCCCTCCCTCCTCCCTTCTACCTCCCCCCCCATTTCTCCTTCCATCTCTCTCATATCCTACTCTCTACTCTTCTCTTCCTCGCCCTCGCCCTTGCCCTTGCTCCCTCCCTCCTATCCTTCTCCTTCTTCCTCTCCCTTTCTCTCTCTACTCTTCCTCCCTCTTCCCCTTTCTCAAAGCAGAACAATTTCTCACTTGCCTTAAAGATAACTGTTCTGGACCAGTGATTACATTGGCATGGAGAACTTCTGGTGAGAAACTGCCTCTAGCAATGCAGGTCATCATTTGTTATGCAAATTGTAATCTTTAATCTAAGTCTTAGTTTTCTGGGACACTGAGACTTAAGTGCCCCATGCACAATAGGTATATATCAGAAGCAGGACGTGTACCCAGATCTCTCAGAATCCAAGCCTGGTTCTTTAGCCATTGTGCTGTGTCTGAAAAAGTACTCAAAGTTACAAGGGAAACTTTTGTTTTAGATCAGATTTTGACCAACAAAAAGGCACTGCAGGACAAATGATAAGAAACATGATGACAAGCAACCACTCCATCATTGAGATAAAAAGAAAAACATTGAACAGTAAAACCCAGAATGAAGCAAAGCTGATAATGAATACTAGAAACAAAATAAATGGGGGTGGATTTTCTTGTAAGTTTTAAAAGTACATTAGATTAGAGGCAAAAAGAAGATAAAAGAAGTGAGAGAAGCACTTCTTGTGGTGAATGAAATGACAGATAATGAGAAGCAGGCTAAATTAATCAACTTCTATTTCACTTATGTTGTCTTCCCAAGAAGGATGATATTAGCACTGGGAATAATCCAACAAAAAATGGTCAGCAGGGAGTGGAAACATTAAATGAGCAAACAGTCAGATAGGACTGAGCTGCCTTCAATGAGTTCAAGTTGCCAGGTACAACTGAACTACAACCTAGAGAACCGCAATAACTGGCAGGTAGGATTGCTGAACCAAAGAGATCTAAAAGAACAAAAATACCTCTGGATTGGGGAGGGGGAAATGTCTCAAAAAAATTTTTAAAGGAATTTTTTTTTAAAAAATCTGAAAGTGATAATCCAATTATTTGGATTTGGTTTTTGACAAAATTCTAGGACACTATTGGGAGAGTTTTTGAGTACTTGGAAAGGGAAGCAGTGATCTTTAAGAGTCAACATGGCATCACTAGGAAATTATCTAATCAAATTAACTTGGTTTTCTCCAAACTAACAAGCTTATTAGGGCAGCTAAGTGGCACAGTGGATTGAACACCAGGTCTACAGTTATGAAGATTCAAATAGTGTCTTAAAGAATAGGAAGTAACTAAGACAACTGAAAAACAAACAACAAAACTGGCTAATGATAGGCATCTCGGTGGCACAGTGGATAAAGTGTCCTTCCTGGAGTCAGGAATACCTGAGTTCAAATCCAGCCTCAGATATTTACTAGCTATGTGACCCTGGGTGAATCACTTAACCCTATTTGCCTCAGTTTCCTCATCTATAAAATGAGTCGAAGGAAATGGCAAATTACTTCAGTATCTTTGCTAAGAAAACCCCAAATGGGGTCATGAAGAGTCATATATGACTGAAAATGACTAAAGAAAAATAAGCTAATCAGCCTGGAAGATAAAAGAATTACTATAGACATAACACACTTTTATTTCAGCAATTAAAAGTTTCCTATATTATCCTTATGGATAAGATGGAGAGTTATGGGATAGACAAGAATATAGCTGTGAAGATGCAGGACTGGCTGAATAAGCAGGCTGGTTATTAGCAAAAGTCATCTTAAAGGGGGTTAGCCAGTTGAGTATTCCAGGGATCTGTCCTTGGCCCCAAGTTAATCAATGTTTCTATCTATGGCTTGGAAACCATAGAAGGAATGCTTATTACATTTACAGATGACTTGAAGCTGTGAGAGGTAACAAGCACATTAGATAAAAGAGTCAAGCTCCAAAATGAGTTTGACAATTTCATTTAAAATAATGACACAAAAATATTTGGGAGACTACTTGCCAAGACACATAGGAATGATACCAATACAACTAAAATCAATTTACACAAAAAGGCAAATGTAAATGATTGAAGGAATATTAATTTCTCATAGATAGACTATGACAATAGAATAAAAATTATAATACTATATAAATTAATTTACTTTTTCTGAGCTATACCAATTAAAACTACCAGATAATTACTTTATAAAATTAGAAAACTATCATAATGAAATTCAGATGGAGGGGAGAAAGGTCAAGAATCTCAAAGGAAATAATTTTTAGAAGTGGAAAGAGGGGGCTAGAAATATATTTAAAACTATAGTTCAAAATAATAATTATCAAAAGATTTAGTACTATTAAAATATATAGGTCAATCAGTGGCATAGATTAGGTAAAGAATATACAAAAGCAAATGAGCACAGTAATCTAGTGGTCAATAAACCCAAAGGTCCTAGCCATTTGGGAAAGAATTATAATTCACAAAAACTGCTGGAAAAACTGGAAAGTGGTCTGGCAGAAATTATGTTTAGACTAATATCTCACACATTATTACAAGATAAGTTCCAAACAGGCACATGACTTAAACATAAAAGGTTAAAACATAAACAAATAGAAAAACAAGGAAGAAAATACCTGTCAGATCTAAGGTTAGGAAAAAAGTTCATGACCAAATAAGTGCTATAGAAGATCACAGAAGTATTTCACTTTGTCCATTCCAGGACAATTTTGAATATATCAAATTTAAAAGATTTTTCACAAGAATTCAATGCACCTAAAGTTTCTCAGAGAAAATTCTCTTTTCCAAGATCTATAGGGAATTGACTCAAATTTATAAGAATATTAGCTATTCTTCAACTGCTAAATGGTTGAAGCAAATTAGCAATTAGTTTCAAAGGAAGAAATTCAATCAATCAATACAAATATAAAAAATGTCCCAAATCACTAATAATTAGAGAAATGAAAATAAAAATAATTCTGAGGATCTACATCACAAAAATCAAAGTGGCAAATTCTCTTAAAGGAACATAATGGAATGTTATTTTGCGATAAGAAATGACTCGGCCGGGGGGGGGGGGGGGCTAGGTGGTGCAGTGAATAGAGCACCAGCCCTGGAGTCAGGAGGACCTGAGTTCAAATCCAGCCTCAATCACTTAACACAAAGACTAGCCATGTGACCTTGCACAAGTCACTTAACCCCAATTGCCCTCCAAAAAGCAAAAAAAAAGAAAGAAAAAGAAAGAAATGACTCAGGAAATGGTATCAGGAAATACGTGTATGGACTGGTATAGAGTGGAATGAACTTAACCAGGAGAACAATATATACAATAACAATATTGTAAAGATGAACAATTTTCAAAGACTTAAGAACTCTGATCAACACAATGACCAATCACAATTCCTGAGGACTGTAAAACTATGTTTTACATAGTTTTACACTTTTAGTGATACGTTGTTATAACATTGTGAATGCTGTACTTTGATTTCTGTGAATGTTTTGCTTTAGTCTACTGCTAAATAAATAGAGAGTTCACTATACTATGTGATCAGAACCTTAAAGCAGCAGTCCTCTGGAAAACTGCTCATGCTTGGTTTTTACAAGGACTCATGATAAAACATACTACCTATCTCCTAACAGGGAAGTGATGAACTCAAGGTAAAGACTGAGACATATGCTTTTAGACATGAGCAGTGCATGTGTGTTTGTTTTTCTTTCTTTTTCAATGGGGAAGAGAAATGGAAAGAAGACAAGTTGAATTTTTATTCACTGGAAAAATGAAATTAAATTTAAAAGAAAAAGTATAGGTTATATCAAACAAAGATGTCAATAAAAATTAAAAGGAAACAAAAAGATCCTGTGTAAGAAAATGATTAAGACTGTAACAGGCAAAGGGGGTAAGAAATTTGAAATTCAGTTAAGCAATGGGCATCACCCCAGACTGATGCAGAATGCATGCAAGTGTTGCATGAGTAATTAATCTAACTTTAAAATATTCATTTTTATTTACTAATTATATTTATTGGCTGTTAAAAACAAAGTGAGTTTGACAAGCTAATTCTAATATAGAAAAATCAAGATAGATAAATATGAACTTCAATATGGGTGCAAAAATTCAACTTCAAAAGAATAGGATTGGGCTGGGAGAGATGGGGCTAGGAAAGAATTTCAGTAAAAAGAAAATCTGAGAATTTTAGTAGACTTAAAAGTCTATATGAGTCTACTCTATAAAAGAGTAGCCACAAAAAAGCCTATGTTGTCCTCAGTTGCAGTGGGAACCAAAGACTCCATGAGAGAAATAATAATGCTGCCATACTTATACCAGAATAAATGGAAGAGTGTTAAGTTTGGGGGACCATGTTTTGTGAAGGATGTGGACAAGCTGGATAACTTTTCTCTCTAAAGTAGGCAACTAGAAGTAGGAGACCTGGAGAAAATACTATATAAATATCACACAAAGGAACTGGGAAATATTGCCTGAAAAAAAAGTAAGACCTAGAAAACTTAGAGGAAAGATGATAGCTGTCTTCATGTATCTGAAGGGTTATGACATGGAAGAATATTTATTCTGCTTGGTCCCAACTATCAGAACTTGGAACAATGACTGAAAATTTCATGGAGACAGATATAGAACCCCCTGAAAGGGAAAACTTCTAAAATTAAGGTACTCAAAAGTAATAATCATTGCCTTGTGAAAAAATGAGTTCCTCCTCACTGGAGTCTTCGTGTAAATAGTGGCAACTCATCATTTTGAGGACATACAATAGAAAGGATTTCTGATCAAACATAGATTGTGCTAAAGGATTGTTAATGTCCTTTTATTAACACTTAGATTTTATGATTCAGAACTATATAGAATATTATGTGAAGTCTGAGGAAGAAGATTGTTACCAACAGGGTACATCAGTTCAGGTTTTATAGGTAAAGTGGTGTTTGAGTGGGATCCTGAAAGATACATAGAATTTCAACAGCCAAAATATGGAATAGGAAAGGAAGGAATACAGGTGTATAAGACATATTCTAGAAGTGATATGAAAGAGTGGTATAAAAGGAGAAAAAATACTGAGCTTGTATTTTATTTACATTGAACTTGAGGAAGCTAAAGGAATGCCTCCTTTAATAAGTCCTGAGCTTAAGACTTGAAATATACAGAGAGCTGTGATTTTCATTAACTGTGGTGGTAAGCTTCCAAGCTGTTGACCATGGGACTGGTAGAGCATCATCAAAAACATGCCCTTTTGCGTCTGAAACACAGCAGAAAGGCAGCCTGCCCTGGCAATACAATTTATGCTTCTGACAACTGATTAAGAAAAAAATGTGTTTCCCTACCTTGGCAATAGAATTGGAGACACCAGCCCACAGGAATAAACAAGCAAAACATACTACTGATAGTAATCATTACAAAGCTTCCTTTCACATGCTGGTGGTTTCTTCAGCCAGTGAAGCTCTGAGTTAGCTGGTCGGGAATATTTCTTTTTCTGAATGTAATTCCTTGAGGAATCCCATAGAATCGGTGTATGGTAGGAGCTATTGAGAGCTTCCAGGAATTATAATGTAATCTTAGACTGAGATTCTAGCCTAGAATAACTGATTCCCAGTCAAGATTTTTCAACTACTGAAATATGATGGCCAGAAAAATAGCTTTCTACATTCATTTTGAGGTTTTTGGGTTTTTTTACTATTAGAATTGTTTAAAAAAAAAAGTCTCTTTAAAGCACTAAGTGCATTTCACTTCAGGAGGCTCTATAGAAATGGGCAAGGGGATTAGGACCCAATTAAATCAACAGTATTTCATCTGTAAACAAAAACATCTTGAGGACCAAATTATCTATGTGGAGTCCCTCTCCCATTTGTACCCTGTACGGGATAACTCCTACGACAGCGGTAAACATTGTAGGCATAAAAAAAACCTTATTTCTTGGTATTGATAGGGGATCGTAGAACAAAGTTACTTCTGTTTTGCATTCCTCAAGGAATCTTATATAATCTAAACATATACAAGGAAGACCCTATTGGAGGAAAGTCTGTTACATTTACTAAACTTGTTTTTAACAGTAAAAATAATCAGATCTTGCATTCTCTATATCTTTTCAGGTAATTTTGTATCTGAAATAATCTTAATATACAAAATAATTGTAATATTCTAATATATAAAATTAGGAAAACATGCATATTTTTCATATTTTAAGGATTATCATGATGTGTGATAGATTATGCTCATAAAAATTTTATAGATGAGAAAGTTGCATAAGGATTGGTAGTTACCAATTTCCAAACCAGGCTGCTTGTATCTTAGGCATCCTCTTTATTCCATTCCCATAGAGATTCTTAGGTTATTTCCCCTGAAATCCAAGGCTCTGGTATGTGACCTATCCCCTTTTCTTGCTAAGTACCATGAAAACACTATTTTCCATACTTTTCCAATCTATGTTCCCATGTTTGAACCACTCTCTTCCCTTTCTAGTTTTGCTTTATCTGTTTATTCTCCCTATTAGAATGTAAGCTCCTTAAGGATCAGGGTTGACTTGATACCTTGTATCTGTATCTTTGGCACTCAACACAGTTCTAGCACTTAATATGTATTTTAATATTCATTCATCTACTTTTTATTACTAATATCATCTGTAATTTTTTTCAATTATTTGTTTTATTTCCATATTTTTATACAGTAGCTTGAAATTGATCTTTCATTGCTTTAAAATTGTGTCATCTGTCATATAGATTTTTTTCTATGTGTTCCAATTACACATAGTTCATTAAGGGCCATTTCATTTCTTCATTTAGTACTTTGGGGATTGATGGTTTTACAATTAAGTCTATGTGTGGAATTTTCACTATCACTAATAATAAAAGTTGATCAGTACACAAACATTGAAGATTCTCTTCCACTTTTAAATACTGTCCTCCTGTCCTTTTCACCTATAAATGTTCTTGAGATGATCTGATCTGTTTCAGTCTCATTACCAAGCTTTCTACAAACTGATTTTCCTTTATACCACTGCTACTGCTTGGAAAAGTACTGCTGTTTTATAAGCCTCTACTTTTCCTCCTCCATGGTGTTTAACAAATGATCTTATACTCTAAACTGGTATCTGCCATGTTTAGAAGGCTACCATGTCTTTCTGCTTGACAAAAACATAAAGTATTTGGCTGCAAAGATAACATTTGCTCTACTTTGGCCTTTTCATGGTAACTGTTTCATACATGTTAAACTACTATTGAAAAGTGACCATCTAAATAAATGTGCCTTCTTATATTCACTTGCTATATTTCCAGTGTCAACAGTTAGTTTGAGTAAATAACACTACAGCTGGTGTGATCACACACAGTGGTTCCTACTTATCTTTATCTTTTACTGCTTTGGGGATCATTTTGACTTCTATTTTGATTGATCTAAGGTCTGACTTTAATACAAACAGCTGACTTTACCTATTTCATTTTAGAGGAGATATTGTTTAATGCTTGTCATACTCTTCATTTTCTGACCATCTTCTATAAGGTGGTATTCAAGCTATATGGACAAGACTCCTTTGAATAGTCTAGAACCTTTTGGCTTCTTTTTATTTATTAATTCCAAACCATAGTTCCCAACATTATTTTTTACATTTGTCCCTATACCCATCTTCACACTGAAGTCACTGAATATCAAAGTATATTTTGACTGGGTTTGCAGCATCTTGTCAAGTACTTCATAGAATTTATATAGCTCTTCATAATAGCCATCAATTTGGATGCATAGATTGCAGTTAAATTCATGGTAGTCTTTTTTTGTCATTTTCATCATGAGCACTACAAGGATAAGTAATAAAGTATCTCGTAAAATTATAACTCAATATCTTTTGGCTGCATATTGAAAATAAATCTTCCAACTATTTTAGTTGTCTTTGCAAGGACAACCTCTGAATTATCTGTTCATTTCGTTCTTACTTCCTCATGTCTTCTGGTTTCATTCATAGTGAGAATCTCAACATTGATATGGTCCAATTCATTCATTATATCCTTGATTTTTTTGGATATAATTAGAAGATCTATGGTTGAATATTTATTGATGGCATATTGTGATTCTTAGTTCCCTCTGTCTTCTTTTCCATCACTTCACAATTATCACTATGGAAGCCAGAGAAATTGCATAGAGCTGAGGGACATGTACTTTTCTTTGTTTCATGGGTTTTCATAGTTAAAGAATTCATCATATAGTGACCAACCTACTGGCTGAGAGAGATGGACAATGAGACTGTCCATACCTTTGGACAGAAGATGCAATCTGTCACTGAGACCATATTCAATGCCTTTCCAGCTTGATAGAATCTGCCTAAGTTTGTTTCCCTGGCATACTCTTTAAAACCCAGGATCCTATCCAAGTCATGAAGACTGAGATTAGGGCTGTTGTGAGTGTCCCCTCTGAATGTCAATATCCCCTCTAAAATGTGTCATCAGGAAATGGATACAATCTTCTGCATATAATCCAAACAGGATAGAATGCAACAGGACTATATGTCTTGGGGCATTACATTTCATTTAATGCAACCCAAGAATATATTAGCAACAGTTTCTATCTATAAAATGATCCTGAGCTAAACTGCAAATCAGTCTATCTTTATCTAAAGCAATGCCAATTCTTTGTCCCTCTTCACCTCCTCTTTAAAATGCTGGCGTCGTTTTCTAGCTTTTGTTCCTCCTCTATCAAATTTGGGAAAAGTGTTGAATCAGTCAACTAAATACAGCTTAGTGTAAACTTAGGCCCAAGGGCTAGCTTTACCAAGGGTTTTGCCATTTTGGGTCTCTTTCTGCTTGGGGAAAAAAATTCCCTTTTCTTTAGTAAATGAACTTATAATATTATCAGGTAAGCTTTATATTGCTATTCTTTAATTGGTGGGGACTACATACTTTAACGCAACCCAATATTAAACCAGCAGCCAAATTTCCTTAGCTATAAAATGCCATTAGGCTATCTACAGCATCAGTTCCCTGTTCCTCTTCATTCCTTCTGCAAGATGCCTACCCCATTCTCTAGCCTTTGCTCTTCTTCTGAATCTAGGAAAAGTTCTTAGTCAATTACATACAACATGGCATAAATTTAAGCCCAAGTACTAGCTTAACCAGAGATAATGGCATTTTAAGCCTCTTTCTGAATGCAGAAAGGCTTTGGATTCTGTCGAAAAAATTTCTAATATCAAATAGGCTTGGAAGTAATTTTCTCTGAAATCCTATCACACAGATAGTAGCCTAAAGGCCCTGCCTGGCAATAAACAAAAAACATTTCACAAAGTGTAGCCTCTTCCTCCAGTAAGAATAAAAAGATTCTAATTTATATGTGGGTATTTAGGGTGACATAAAAATGAGTAAGAATTTAAAGATAACTCAGGGGCCAACCCGGTGGGGTATGGAAAAGAAGACAGAGGGAACTAAGAATCACAATAGGGAGGGCAGAAGAGGTTTGGGGGGGGATCTTCAAGCAAAAGCTTCTTATTTTAATGACTACTACGCAGGGACATTATATGGATTATTTGCACTATGGAAAAGTTGGCCTTTTGGGGGGGGGAAGACAAGACAATTGGGGTTAAGTGACTTGCCCATGGTCACACAGCTAATAAGTATCTGTGGTAGGATTCTAACTCATTTTCCTAATTCCAAGTCCTGTGTTCTATCCACTGTGTTACTTAGATATCTACCAACAGAATCATAAACTTTTAGAACTTTTAGCTACCCACCAACCCAGGATCACCCAACTTGTTGGTAGCCACATCTCACCTAGAACCATGTATCTTTCCCTCCTGCCTAGTTCTTTTTGTACCACACACTTATTTGTTATGGGATCATGGACGCTCAGAGTTGTAAAAGACCTTAGAAGACATTAAGGTCAACTATTCAGGGCAGCTAGGTGGTACAGTGAATAAAGCACAGACCCTGGAGTCAGGAGAACCTGAGTTCAAATCTGGCCTCAGAAATTTGACACACTTATTTGCTGTGTGACTTATCCTCTCTCAGTCACAAGTTCCTCATCTGTAAAATGGGGATAATATCATCACCTTCTTTGCAGAGGTCTTGTGAAGATCATTTGAGATGACATATGTAATTTGCAAAACTTGAAGTGCTATACAAATGCATCACTTCATCATCATCATCATCATCATCATCATCATCATCATCATCACCACCACCACCACCACCACCACCACCACCACCACCACCACCATCATCATCATCAGTCACATGGAAGCAGATTTCAATTCATTGCAAAAGAAATAGCTTCAACAACAAGATGTTCCTAAATAGAAGGAGCAGCCAAGAGAAACAGACAATCCTTGAACTTGAGAGTGTTCAGAGGGAAGCTAAATAATCATATCGTGGATGCTAAAGAAGGGATTTACTTCTTATGGTAATCTTCTCCATGGGATAAAAGATCTAACAAGAATAACAAAAAAGTCAAAGCTTTTTGAAAACTTTAAAAATGCTATTAAAATGTACACTGTGTGGCTAGGTGGCACAGTGAATAGAGCTCCAGCCCTGGAGTCAGGAGGACCTGAGTTCAAATCTGACCTCAGACACTTAACACAAAAACTAGCCATGTGACTTTGGGCAAGTCACTTACCCCAATTGCCCTCCAAAAAAAACAAAAAATAAAATAAAATAAAATGTGCACTATCATTTTCGTTATCTAACTTTATTTTTCTATGAAGCAGAGAGACTTCTGTCCTTTCCTATGGCTGTACAATATTATCCTTGACACCTAGGTCAAATATCCCTTGACTCTTATAAGAGTCCTAGTTCCTAGATAACTGTGTAACTCTGGGCAACCTACTTAAGCTCTCCCAGTCTGTGTTTCCTCATCTGTAAATGGGGATAATAATATCAGTTAACTCAGGTTGTTATAAAAGTCCAAATTAGATAATATATATAAAGGGCTTTGCAAACCTCAAAAAGTTGTATAAATACCGGCTAGATATTATCCTTGTGAAAGTGCCCATATACCCCAATTAAAGCCCACTATCCTTATTCATTAGGGCAACTAGGTGGTAGAATGGATAGAATACTGGGCTTGGAATCAGGAAGACATCCTCCTGAGCTCAAATCCAGCCTCAAACACTAGCTACATGACCCTGAACTTGACCCTGTTTGCCTCAGTTTCTCATTTGTAAAATGAATTAGAGAAGGAAATAGCAAACCACTCCAGTATCTTTGCCAAGAAACCACAGAAAATGGGGTCATGAGGAGTCATTCATGACTAAAACAACTGAACAACATATCTCTTTTCATTGATTACTACTCTACACCTGCCTTGGTAGGACTCCTGCTTCCAAGCTTGTCAGTTCCCATAAAAGTGATAGGCAAGTAGATGTATGTATATCTGAATGCCTTAAGGCTATGTATACGGTAAGCATATATTGGGAGGCAACATACAGAACTGGGAATAGGACAAGTAGATCTCCTAAAACTATTTCCAAAACTGCTTTGGATGAACATTCATAAAAAAGAAAACACAGTCTCCCCTGGCAATGACTGCCCAAGACATGATCACGATGAATTCTTAGGTCTTACCGCAGGTAATATATTCTGTCCTTTTGGATGATATCCTCCCATTTGACAGAAAACATAAAAACCAACTCTGGGCACCTGCTCTACCCATGTAAGTCAAAGAGCCTGTCATTCAAGCTACTATACATGCCCAAGGAAATGGGTTTTTAATAGAGATTCCTGCCTCCCGAGTTATTCCAAACCCTTATATAAATTCAGTGTGGAAATTTTATATTTGGCGGGATGCCTAAAACAATATATGGTCAAGATGCAGAAAATTAATCTGAAATACTGAATAATAGCATTGATTTAATCTCCAGGGTATTTTTCTATTCATTCTTACATATTCATCATCTCAAATATTATTTTACATATCATTATCACAGAAGCATTTCACAAACTTTAAAGCACTATATGTATAGATTTTTAAAGAATTTATATTATTATATCTTATATGATATATATTATATACCATATAATATATAATTATAATTTATAAATTAATACATTATGATATAATTATAATAAAAATAATATGTAATATATAATTAATATAATATAAATTTAATAAATATATTATTTCTATATATTTATTATATAAGTATATAATAAATATAATATAAACATAATACATATATTTATATGTAATATATTATACATAAATATATAATAGATAATAATAAAAATTAATCATAAAAATAATGTGATCATAAAATTATAATAAAAACAAAAGTTATAATAAAAATATATTATAATATAATTATAATATAAAATTATAAATATAATTTATAATTATTATAAATATAATTATATGTTATATATCATATTATAAATATAATATGTTATATATCATATTATATATTATTTTAAAATATAGATTTTTCTTTAAAGTACTATATGTATACATCAAATATTATTATATTCTAGTCCAAGTCGGTTTATTATTATTATTATATTCCAATCTAAGTGACTATTAGGACCCTATATTTAATTTCATTTAGACTTATTTCCACAAGACTTAGCCAATTTAGGAAAGAAGGAAACAAAGTGGTTTTCAGTCAGTCTAACTCCCTCCTTCTTCATACACATGGGAATTTGACACAGAATAGCCACATCTTTTGAAGGCTGACTAGGAATTTAACCATAATTTAATCAGTAGATGGTATTTCAGAATAAGTACTATTTTAAAAAGGTCAGAGTAAACTCAAACTACTTAGCCAGTAGAAAGGATGGCTGCCAACAGAGGGAATACAGAATTATCACCAAGTATAACTCTGCATCTGCTCTAGCAGGAACTACAATCTGTTGACTGAATACACCAGGTGGGAAAGATGTTGAGAATGGGGGGAGGGGGGCTTCACTGCTGATAAATCCTGGAGCAGCTGTTTCCAAGATGAGTCCAACAATCAAGTATTTAGTATAACTATACTTTGGTCAGGGTCTTAGTTGTACAAAATGAACCATGTTAAAACCACCAGTGCACTTGGCACTTACATTCTTTGGATTCTGAAGTATTGCAGAGATGGGAGCCAGCAGGTGGCTCCCTTACAGGAGCTGCATTTTAAACCAGACCTAATTCAATTTCCTTCATTATAACTTACCTATTTGAGAATATTCTGAAAGGAGTATTCCTTCATCCCTGCTGTTACCTCTCACATAACAGTTCTAACAAAATCTCTAATTCTTGAATGGGCAGCTAGGTAGTGCAGTGGATAGGGCACTAGACTTGGAGTCAGGCAGGTTCCTTCCTCTTCCTGAGTTTAAATCTAGCCTCAGACACTTACTAGCCATTTGACTCTGGGCAAGTCACTTAACTGTTTGCCTCCATTCCTCTTCCATAAAATGAGCTGGAGAAAGAACCGGTAACCTTATCTTTGCCCAAGAAAACCTCCAAAATGGGGTCATGAAGAATCTAAAACAACAACAAAAATTCTTGAATTGGGTATCTCAAACAAATAGAAGTATTTCTAATAGAAATAGTTCTAATGTTTCTATAGCCATTATCAGCCTCCTTTAAAGGAGGAAATAAACTAAATAGAAGCATCCATTCATCCAATCATCAGAGACACAAATGAATGAATAACAAAAGTCAAAGCAAATACATTTTTAAAACCCTTTCTTATCAAACCTTGCCTAAAGACCTGATTATAACAATAAAAGCTTGTAATTTACCAAAAGTCTTTGTTTAAGATCCTCTGCAGATACTGCCAAATGAATACTCACACATGCACCAGAGAATGCCAATCAGGAGTCAAAGGCACAAAGTAGCAAAACTAAATTCTGTTGTCTTTGGAGGTGGAAAAGGGGGGTCTCCAAATTTCTTCATCCATTTCCAACTGGGACACAGAGACATTAAGACACTTTTCCAGAGACACATAGGTAATAAACTCTTTCTTTGCCCTTCTCATAGCCTAGTATAGTGCTCAAAACTTCACAATCGAATAACCCTTAACTTAGAATCTCTGCTGCTGATGTCACCTCTCCCCACCACGTTTTTTTCCCTCTAACTTACTCTTATGTCCTTATGTACTCTTACCTATGTACTTACCTCTGAAAGAGTTTCAGTCTTTCTCTTCCAAATCTTAGGACTACAACATACTGTTGTTAGTGCAGTGGAAAGAGGGCCGATTTTGAAATTACTTGAACATGGGTTTAAATCTCTGTTCTAATGCTTACTAGCTTTGTGACCTGAGGCAAGTCATTAAACTGCTACAGACTTCATTTGGATCACCTGGGGGAAAAAGAAGTGGCTTGATCTAGATGGGGTTGGGAACCTTCGACTTGGAGTCCACATGTGACCTTCTAGGTCCTTGGGTGCAGCCTTTTGATTGAGTCCAAGTTTTACAGAACAAATCCTTTTTTTAAGGGAATGTGTTCTGTGAAGTTTGGATTCAGTCAAAGGGCCGCACTTGAGGACCTAGAGGACCCCATATAGCTTTAAGCTTGCAGGTTCCCCACCCCTGATCTGGATCTTGGTTTCTTGACTTAGGGCCCATGACATTTTTTTAAATGATCTTGATAAGTATATTTCAATAGAATTAGTTTCTGTTGCAATTCTGTTTATTTCACTTTATATTTAAAGAAGAAAAAAAAAACATTATTCAGAAGAAAGGTCCATAGATTTTACCAGACTGCCAAAAGGATCCATGTACCAGAACAACAAAAATGGTTAAGAATTCTGCTTTAAAATCTAGGCAATCTGGTTTCTGACCTCTTCATTCAACTGAAATTGCTCTTTCCTGTTACTAATGATCTCCTCCTTGCTAGAGCTAATTGTCTTTTCTCAATCCTCACCCTTCTTGACTTTCTGAAGCATCTCACACTTGATCACCTCCTCCAGGATACTCGTCTACATGTTAGTGACTCTGCTGTCTTTTTTTGTTCCTGTCTGACTGCTGCTTTGTTGGACCCAGCTCCACTCTGCCCTTCCCTCTTTGATTACAAATCCACTTTGCCCTTCCTGAATATCAGACACAAATCCACTCACCCTTTCCTTGTTGTAAAACAGGCAGCCCAACCTTTCCTTCATTGATTTGTAAAACAGAGAACTCCACCTTGCTTAATCTGTAAGCAGGCAGAACCCCCACCCCTTGCTTACCCTTGATTAATCTGTGGTGGGAGTCCCAGCCTAGGGTTTCATGCCAGGGGGAAATTCAAATGTATACTGACCAATCACTAATTGTAGTTTCAAGTATACACTGACCAATCACTGTAGTGTCAGCTTACATCACTGTAATTTCAGCTTATGTAACCTGGCTATGGAACCTCTATAAAACCCGCACACTGTGCCAAAGTGCTGTCTGATTTGGGTGACCATGTACCCCAACAGTCCCGTGGTGTCCCTCAGTAATAAAATCCACTCTTTAAATTTAACCTTGGGGATCTTCTGTCTCGCTTTTATTAAGGTACAACACTTCTCAACCTTTTCCTCTGGATCCTGGTGTTGTCATCCTCACTAACTGTGATTGTTCACCACAGCTCTTTCCCCAGCCCTTTTCTCTTTTCTCAGTATACTTTCTTACTTATCTCTTCAGCTCCAGTAGATCCAAGTATCATCTCCAAGCAGTTGAATCCCAAATCTATTTATCCAGTTGTAATGGAAATGCAGATTTAAAGATCTTCCCTGCCCCTAGATTAAGTGCACCTGGAGCCTGTGGTGGGAGGCTTGTTTTTCAGGAAAGCCCACACCTTGATACTTTGTGATTGGGCAGTGGGTCAAGGAGGTTGTTACATTCTCTGAGCCAGGAGAAGACTATATAAACCCTGATGAGAAGCTTAGCTTTGGGGCTCACTTTGAGAAATGTTGTGTGATTTGACCACCATTTGAGACTCTGGGAAGCCGTTGTTGAGAGCCCCCCCCGCCCCAGCTTTGAAAACCCAGATGTTGATGCTTCCCTCTCTGGTAACTGTGATTTGGTATTGATGCATGTAATGTTGAGACAGTTTGGAAGCCTGTCTGTTTGATCTGTAAGTTCTGTAACTCTGAAGTTTGGGGTGCTGATCTTTTTCCCCTGAACTAGGTAATGTATGTTTGTTTGATTAAAGTAAGCTTGTTAACCCATTTTGAGTTGCTTTCCTTTTGAAAAGCAGATCTAAGAACCTGTGTTGGCAGTCACCCTGGGGATATTGGGGTGCTTGCTGCTACACCAGTCCTAGTCTCTCTTCTGAGAGTTTGTTCTGGATCACCAACTCCCTATTAGACATTTCAAATTGGATGTCCCATAGACATCTCAAACTCAACATATCCAAAAAAGAACTCATTCCAAACTCCTTACTCTTCCAAACTTCCCTATTACTCTTGAGCATATCACAATCCTTCTAATCACTCAAATTCCCAACTTCATTGTCTCCCTTGACTCCTTTTTTTATCCATCCCACATATTCAGTCAGTTGCCAAAGCTGTAACTTTTTTTCTCTTGTTTCTCTTTAATAAGTCCCCTTCTCTTCACTGACATACCCATTCACATATTTCTATTGTTCCTTACCTCTCACTTGCACTACTGTAACCTTCTAAGTGGTCTTGCTACCTCATGTCCCTCTCTACTGCAAGCAATTCTCCACTCAACTGCCAAAGTGATGTCTGACCATACGCGCTCCCCCCCACCCGTTTGACACACCCCAGTGGCTCCCTATTACTGCCAGGACTAAATATAAAGTGCTTTGTTTGGCATTTAAACCTATTTACAATGTGGCCTCTTTGTATTTTTCCAGTCTTCTAATGTTCCACTTCCCTCAACACACTATACAATGTTTCTGTTCTAACCTGCTTCCTGTTCCTCCCATTTCCATGCTTTTGCCTTTGCAAAGGTTATTCCAGTAGAACTTCTCTTTCCCAGCCTCTGACTTTCATAATCCTTGACTTTTGTTTCCTTTAATGCTCACCTCAAATGCCTCCTCTTTTAGTAGGTCTTGCCCATTTCTCCCAAGATCAAGACTAGTGCCATCCCCTCCTAGGTTACCTTCCACTTAGTCAATATTTAACTTCCATATTCTGATTTATATATTTCTAGAATGAATAAGCCAAGTGGCTGAACATCTCCCAGGCATCCGTTTCATGTGTTCCACACAGAAATCAATCACTTTCAGGATCACTTTCAACAAATCCAGTGGCATATTAATACTCCTACTTTTACTCAAGTCAAGAAACATTTATTAAGCACCACCTAGGCATCAAACACTGTGCCAAGTGCTAGGGATACCAAAAAAGGCAAAAAAAAAAAATTTAATTAAAAGCAGTTCCTGCTCTCAAGGAACAACCTTCTCTACTGGGAGTGGAGGAACAACAGGAAAATCACTTTTCAAATGAGAAATGTAGGATAAATTGGAGATAATCTCAGAGAGAAAATAATAGTATTAAACGGAATCAAGAAAGGTTCCTATTCCTACCACTTCTGCAAAACTGCAAACTTCATGGGGGCCCTACAAAAGATCTTAGCATATAAAGTTAGAACCAAGCTGAGACATATAATCCAAGCCCCCTATTTAACACATGAGAAAACTGGTGATCAGAGGACTTAAGTGACTGTAATGGAAATGCAAATTTAAAGATCTTCCCTGCCCCTAGGTTAAGTGCACCTGGAGCCAGTGGTGGGAGGCTTGTTTTTCAGGAAAGCCCACACCTTGAAACTTTGTGTTTGGGCAGTGGGTCAAGAAGGTTGTTACATTCTCTGAGCCAGGAGAAGGCTATATAAACCCTTATGGGAGGCTTTGCTTTGGGGCTCACTATGAGAAGTGTTGTGTGATTTGACCAGATGAGACTCTGGGCAGCCATTGAGAACCCCCGGGCTTTGAAAACCCAGATGTTGATGCTTCCCTCTCTGGTAACTGTGATTTTGGTATTGATAATGGCTGGACAGTTTGGAAGCCTGTCTGTTTGATCTGTCTGTATACTCTGAAGTTTGGGGTGCTGACCTTTTCCCCCTGAACTAGGTAATATATGTTTGATTGATTAAAGTGATCTTGTTAACCCATTTTGAGTTGCTTTCCTTTACAAAAGCAGATCTAAGAACCTGTGTTGGCAGCCACCCTGGGGATGTTGGGGTGCTTGCCACTACAGTGACTTGTCCAGACACACATAAGCATAAAATCTTTTTTTTTTTTGCCCTTCTAATAGCCTAGCGTAGTGCTTGAAACTTCACAATTAAATTACCCTTAATTTAGAATGTCTGCTGTTGATGTCACTAATTACTTGCCCTATGGTCTCCAAGAAGAGAGGCAAATTAAAAAATAAAATAAAGAAAAGAAAACTAAGAATTTGGCTCAAACTCAGAAACTTGCTCTAAATGCCAGACTATAAATAGTTTTTGAGAAAATTGACATCAAGACTATAACAATGAGCTCCCAAGGTTACGTGTTCAGACAAGCAAAATATCCCTCCACCTTCCCCCTTTCCTTCTTTCTTAAGTTCTTTCATTTTCACCTGAGCTCTTTTAAAGTTTCTCAAATAATACACAGAAATGATCTTCAAAGCTCTGATTCACTACCATCCCTAGATTTGTATCTGTTCAAATCTGCAATGATCTGCCCACCATAGCCACATCATAAAATCTTTCCTGAGTTGATTTTTATTACTGACTTGGAAGAGAAGGGATTAAACATTTATATACTGCCTATTGTGTGCCAGGCACTGTGCTAAATACTTTTTACATAAATCATTTTGTCTGACCTCAAAACAACCCTGGGAGGTGGGTGCTATTATTCTCCCCATTTTACATATGAAGAAACTGAGCAGGAGGAAAGTTAAGCAATTTGCCCTGGGTCACCCATCTAGTAAGTGTTTGAGGCTGAATTTGAACTCAGATCTTGACTCTAGGCTGGATACTCTATCCACTAGTTACCTCCAGTCAACACTGGAAGTGACTAAAGCAAACTTCCAAACATGTGTTTTCCAACAAATGCAATGAATAAGCCTCCTCACCTCCCAAGCAGGCTCCTATGGCCAGTGAAAAGATGAGTGGCTTAACAGGGAGACTGACTTCTGGATCTTGGCTCAAGTTGAGAAGCACAGGAATCTACAAGAAGATAAGGATATTAACCTTAAAATCACTTAAATAATATTACTTAAGTACTTATACAATATTAGTTAATCTATGAGGCTCACCAAAGAGGATATCCTTTAAAAGAAATGCAATACTCCTTTTTCCAACAATATTGCAAAAGACTCTAATCCAAGGTAGTCTTTTAGCACAGTTCTCTAAGACTAGAAGCACTACTGCATCAGCAGAGACTGAGACTGTGTCAGTAGGCCATAAGCAATACTCCATTGGTAGATAGTTTCCTCAGCTAAAAATGCTCTATACTAAGGAAATCAAAAATCTAGTTCCTATCCTGATCCCTTTGAATTGGCAACACTAACCACCCACAGTAAGGATTTTGCACACCAGGATGTACCATTTTCATTATGTTCTGAGATCACAGTACTCTTCCTCTTCCCACCTCCTAGCTCCCCCTTTATGTATTATCTTCTTCCATTAGGATGGAAGTTCCCCCGAGGACAAAATTACCTTGCTTGTTTTTTGATGTCCCCATCTCTTAGCAGAGATAGATGAAATACTTTGTCTATCATCTTATAATGTGGGTATTTTGAAAAATTTGTTGATTCCCCAGTAAACAGCTGCTATCTGTAGGCACTAGACTATTCTCTTATAATAATGATAATGCATTCTATTCATGAGTGCTCTGTACTTCCAAGTGGGCCATTAGCTCATTTGATCCTTTCAACGATCCAATGAAATAAACCAGAGATATTTTATCTCCATCTGAAGCAAGAGGAAACCAGGTAAAATATCATGGTCTCTGATTTCTTAATAAATCAAGTCAACAAACATTGATTCAGTACCTACTATGTGCCTATCACTGTACTAAGCACTATGAATGGAAAGGCAAGAATTTTCCTTGCCCTCGATGAGTTCACAATGTAATTAGGAGTACAAAATACAACAACAACAATAATAATAAGTACAAGCAAGTTGTAGACAGGATAAATTGGAGATAATCTAAAGGAAAACACTAACATCAAAGGTGACCAGGAAAGGATTCCTCCAGAATAGGATTTTAGCTGAGATTTGAAGAAGGTCGTGGAAGCCAGGAGGCAGAGACAAGAAGGGAGAGAATTCTAAGCATGAGGGATAATCATGAAGGAAAATGCAGAGTTAGGAGATGGAGCATTTCATAAAACAACAGCACAATATTCCTCCATGTAGTGTATATACATATCAAAAATCAAAATTTCAGCTTCTTAAACTTGTAAGGAATTTTACAGGAGAGAAGAGCCTCTAGAACTTCATTTCCCAAGATGCTTGGGGAAAAGAGAACATCACTCTTCAGAGGAATTCTCTGGCTCCATTTCAAGGAAACTCTCCATGTGGTAAGAGACTAGCAGAGCCTCTAAGCAAGGATTCTGAGTGATGAGGTATCTTCAGGAAGATAGATTTATACAGATGTATTTAGGCATCTAAGAACGATTTTTTTTCACCTAGTTATATTGCCTCATTATTTGCCTTCCTATTATATCTTAATTAAATGATTTGTGATTAAAAATGTAGCTTCTGCCTGGTCTATAAAACAATGTGCACCAGATTAGAGAATTGACCTATATCTACAGAATTATAATTACTCAAATCATACAATGAACTTGAATAGCAAAAGGTTCCAGAGATGAATGACACCTGTGCTCCATTAACAAGTAAATTGGAAAAGTTTAGCAACTTCAAAACAAGGGAAAAGTATGTTTTTAGGACAATTTAACTTTAAAAAAACATTTATTAAGTGCCTGTTATATACAAAATACTCTAAGGGGAATTTTATGTCACAATTCCTACTTGCATAGGGTGTACAGTCTAGAAAAAGGTTTTTTGTATTATTTGTTAACCTTTAAAAAGTTTGGTTAAAGGGGACAACAGGCTAGGTGATTACACAGTTACAGCATTTTTTTCCTTAAGACTTGTACAAGGAGTTAGAAGCTGAGTTCTAACAGCCTGAACAAAGGAATGAGAAAGCTTAAATATATTTTAGAACCATCCAATTCAGGGTGGCTGTGTCATTTTAATCATTTCTTAATTGAATGGATGGTAAATACAATAAAATAGGAGACAAAGTGTCAATTGAAATTATGATTCAGGATATCAG